>JAZFAU010000264.1:365000-634744 GCA_037178615.1 Dione vanillae
TTACCCCACGTGGAAATCGAACCCACAAACCGTCGCGTTTACAGGTAGACGCTTTTGCGCCGCGACGGTCCCCTACGGACGGTACTCTTTATGTATAAAAAGAAAATCGAATTGACTACTCACAACAAATTACAGCAACTATAATAACCACTGAATTATCGTGTGACTTAAAGCACTTCACGTTTGAAATGAAAATTATTGTAAGATGTGTTTTGTATTACGTAAATTGATCATTTAAAATAACTATTATTATAGTCATTTTGTTTATAATTTGCCGTCTTCATTGTTGGCCGAGTGAAATGTAGTGGCGCAACAGTAGATGGGTTGTGAGTTCGATCCCCATGAGGGGAAGTTTATTATTTTTGTTTCCTAGCTCTGGTAGTGAGACGTAGCACGGCGTATTGTTCCGTCACGTGATTTAACCAGGTTCCTTCTTCTTATCCTGCTATATGCGGGATACTATTGTTTAACTGGCAGAAAATATAACTACAAGGTAATAGATTTCTAGTCAGGGTAAGCTTGATGTAGACGTGTAAACATATTTTTATTACCGGGAACTGTTTGGCAGTTGTCTTATTGAAGAATGGGCTAGACTGCTATACTGGACCAAAAGGAACCAGTCACATAACCTCCATGATGCTGAAAAATGTCATGGAGGATTTGTAAATATTTATATTGTGAAAGAATGTTTACTTTCATTTAGTCATAGCTAGTGACAAGGCCGAAAGCTGTGGTCACTGCATACCTTTGCCTCGTCCGCTGTCATTAACCTCTTCATATATGCCCTCCGGAGGGTCCTCATGTTTTTAAGTGAATTTTCTCCAGAAACTTTGCACTAAACTAAACTTTCTACTACAAACTAAAAACTTTGTTATGTAAGTGTATAAAAGTTTTATTTAACAAATAAATAAGTATGAAATATTAAAAAAAAAATTAAAT
Source organism: Dione vanillae (assembly GCA_037178615.1). Taxonomy (NCBI): domain Eukaryota; kingdom Metazoa; phylum Arthropoda; class Insecta; order Lepidoptera; family Nymphalidae; genus Dione; species Dione vanillae. Next base: position 365,940 of record JAZFAU010000264.1, read on the forward strand.
TTTGCAATATAATAATAATAATATTTAAGTATATTTATACAAATATCAGAAATAGTATCGATTTAATGGAGCGTTGCGAATATCGATGTGTTTCCATTTATCGAATAGAATAATTAAGTATCATGCTATGTATGCATAATTAATCATTCGTTGACCATTTTGTTCCGATTGCTAAAGAGTGTTTAGTATTTTTTAGGGTAAGCTACTTTTTACCTATTTCACCTAGATCCGAAAGGAATTTAAGACTTTGAACATGATTAATTAAAAAACCTTCTTACCTACGGAAATTTAAGACACCTCGTTAAGACTATTGTATGGCGGAAGTAAACACCGCGTTTCGTTTTCACAAAGGGAGAAGACAAAAAAAGTTCATTCTAAGTCAATTTATAATCGTCGTAATTACGTTGCCTCATTATTCAACGATGACTTCAATTAAAACCTAACTAACCCATTTTATTTTTAAAAGTTTACTTCAGTAAAAGAGTTTGATACATAAAATGTAGTTTGTAGAAATGATATAGATCGAATTGCGTTGTGATCAAGTTCTATTGTCTTTGGAACGTGAGAGGCATGTTTCCGATGAGCTTTGTTTATGGTATCAGTTGGACGCATTAAAACGCTGTACAATACTGGTTTGAATTGAAAATTTGAATACATCTTGCTAAATATCCTATAACAATATGTTTACATGTAATATATATATATATATATATATATATATATATATATATATATATATATATATATATATATATATATATATATATATATATATATATATATATATATATATATATATATATATATATATATATATATATATATATATATATATATATATATATATATATATATATAAAATTTTTTGGTTAAGACCGCAATCTGAACATTGTACTAAATCACTAATGGTCTATGACGTATATCTAATATAAATTATACTTATTTTAAAAGCTTTACGTGTCATAAAGAAAAAGTAAAATTACTCTCAGTTATAAAAATACAAATAATATCCTATGAAAACCACATAAATTAGTTTTATACTATGCATCGTACACAATTTAAACGATAAACGGTTTAAATTAAGCAATATATTTTACAAGAAGCTTTTTATTACGCAAAGCAGCACCATTTTAAAGACAAAATGACCCGAGAAAAATATTTAACAGCAAAATTGCCTCAATTAACCAGTTCCGAGATTACTATAAACGCATAAATGAGGTTGAATGGTGGCTGAATGTTGTGTAACTGTGGATAAAAAAAAGTTCCGTTGACAGCTGACGCCATGAGAGATTACGATCAAGATGGCGGTTTAATCTTTTGATTGCGCGCCAATTTGTAATTTATTTGTTGTAAAAAGATAAGAATTTACTCAAAGAATATAGTGATTTAAGAATTATATTTAATAAGTTAATTATGTACCTATATATATTTTAGAGTAATATTGATCATGTTAATTTATAATTATATTTTAATTATAATAGCGTTTAAAGTAAAATATATTATAAAATATTTAAAGTCTTATTGTAATTATAGTAGTATTTAAAGTATTAATTACGTTAGTAGTAATAAAGCTTTTAGCCTAACTCTAGCATTTTTGTAAGAAGTCATCTGGTGTAAAGAATATCCTGTGTATTCTGTATATTGCAGGGTAGACAGAGAAAAAAAGTTTTGCTGTTGTAACACGAAAGCCTTTACACTGCAACGCTGCGGTTGTACAGAGTAAAAAATTAAAATAGTATAAAAAAATTAAATAGTAGAGTGTGAAAATTACACGTTTACACATATTTAAACACGTTTACAGTCAAACAATGAAATGCTATGCAACGTACCATTATAAATAAATTAAGATTATAATTCAAATCACTTGTTCTCACTTAAACTTATTCATTATAGAGACATAAACGTCGATTACATTTTAATAGTTCGAGGAGAATTTCACTTAGAAAGGCTCTCTCTTTGGCATGCTAACTAATAATGGGGCTATCCATGCACAATTGCACACACATGTCACGTAATGTTATGTAATCAAATACTTTCATTACTTTTTTTTAGTAGTTTTTGTGACTATGACTAAACTTTATACAGCCTTTGCAGAATTTTTTTCGCTATTTAATTTTTTTTAATGATTTTTGTAGTAAATATTATGTATAAATTATTTAACTATCTTTCTTTTATTTAAACTAAATCATTTGAGTTTACTTTAGAGCTTTTTTAAACTGTGGCGATTTCTTATCGCGTAGTCCATTTACGATATTCTGGAGAAAAATGTATAAGTATTTTAAGATAGAAACCTTTAATCCTGGTATCTTAGAAACCACCTGAGCCATAACTACAAAGCTATACGTTCTCGTCCATCTACTTTAAAACACTTGTACAACTGATACATTTATTGCTGAAAACAACAAAAGTTATTCCTTAGTGTGGAATAATACTATAAGAATAAAATTTGTAGAGATTAGCTGAGATTAAAGTATGTAAAATAAACAAAAATGTTTCAAATATTCGTTTTGTAAGGCTTTAAAATATTTTTCTCAGTATAAAAATAAAGAAATATATGTATTTCAGAAAATATATAAAAATCGGAACGTAATTTGGAATTCGGAATTTGAAGCCGTGTGCTTCGTTAAAGTTCTTTTACAAAAGAATTCATAACATATTAATATAATAACTATAATATAGAGGCAACATTATTACTTCTTATAATGATATAAGAATCTTACTCCATAATGAGTGACCGCTACACGGATACCGTTATATCGCCTCGACAGCAGGTTCGATACCCGGTACTCGGTCACAATTAGCTGGACATAATAATACCATTATAACAGCGTTCTGTTCCCAGTAAGTGGTATATATATATATATATATATATATATATATATATATATATATATATATATATATATATATATATATATATATATATATATATATATATATATATATATATATATATATATATATATATATATATATATATATATATATATATATATATATATATATATATATGTAAACAAAGGAAGTAAACAAATAAACAGAAGTTTCTTTTGTATGCTTGGAAAACACACGTTTAAACATCCTTTTTTACAGGAAGATGCCAAATATGGTTCAAATTTGTTCAATTGTATTGAAATAAAGAAACGTATTATAACGTTCAATAATATATTGGTAGGTATTAGTTGTAAGTTCTAATGACAATCAAAGTGACGAGTTCGAATCCTGCTTAAGCCAAATGTTTACGCTAAATTAGCTTTGGGTAATGTAATAGTCAATAGAGAAAACATAGAGGAAAAAATAAATAATAAAAATATGTAATTAAGGGAAAATTATATATTCTTGTTTTTGTTTAAATAAATAAAGTTCTTAAACGAATTATAAAAATATGTGACTACATTTTAACTCAGACTTTGAGGACCGTCGTGGCGCAGAGGCGCGTCTGCCTGTAAACGCGATGGTTTGAGGGTTCGATTCACACTCGGGGAAGATAGATTTTTCTATTTCCATTTTTTTCGCTCTAGAAACTAGGCAAAGCGCGGCGTTGAGTTCCGCCACTCAACACGCAATGCCTCGAAAAGGGCGGAAAGCAGGCACTGAGAAAGCAGGGACTAAGCAACAGAATGTCTTAACACTAGGTTCATATAGTTCCTGCAGTTCCCTCTGCCTATCCTGTAATATGCAGGATAAAGCGTGAAGCTATAAAAAAAAAATAAAAAAAAATTAACTTATCCAATTCCATTCAAGATTGGTTGGTTAAAGGTAAAAAAATATATGAACAAGATTTCTTTAATAATCTATAATCTAAAAATTATATATAAAACTACATACGTGCTTCATAGTAACAAATCCGTCATAAACAGTTACATATAAGGAATCCAAGCTATGAAACGTAATGATGTTACAAAACAGTCATTACGCATTGTACGAGGGCGTTACCCAATATGTCATCAAATGTCAAATTGACATTTGATAAAAGATATATTTTTTTAATATTCCACCGTTTTTAAGCAAAGAAAATTTGTGTTAAGACACTCAGCTCTCCATACAAAATATTTAACGTAAGCATTTTCAAATTTCACTGAAAACAGTAATTTATAGTAGTGTTTGGTCACTACACTAACGGAAGAATATTGTTTACACAAAGCAACGGTTAATTATGTTAACAGTAGATGCTTGCGTTGCTAGTCTTAAGCTATTTTATAAAGGTTAGGAAAAATATAGAAATGTAGGAAAAAAAATTAAACGTTACCTTTTTGTTTTTAATTTATAATATACAACATAATACATTTATAAATTTAAAAGCGCAATGTCTCTATATTGAATGAATAGTCGGTATCAGGATATCTCAACACTTCATTTCCTCTGCCAACCTTATTATATATAAAGAACAAAGAAATAGAAAAAGCCTAAAAAGCCTATAAAGCCTAAGATATATGTATATGTTAAATTCCATTCGTTCAATATTTCCCGTAAAAGAATTGCCTAATGTGGACGTGCTCGTCGGTTCATAAAGAATAGGTGCGAAGTAATTCAGAAACGCTATTGTTGTTGTACACTGTAGGTTACAGAATCTTTTGTTTTTAGCAAATTTAGATTACAACAAGGAAACAAGATATCTATTTTGTTTTTGTTATAATACATATAACTAGAACATATATATATATATATATATATATATATATATATATATATATATATATATATATATATATATATATATATATATATATATATATATATATATATATATATATATATATATATATATATATATATATATATATATATATATATATATATATATATATATATATACGTTCTTACCAATGGTTCGTTCTTACCAATGGTAGATTTGAACTTTTGACTTCCACAAGTACACGCAAAAAAAACCAGAACACATAAATATTTGTATAAGAAAATCATCTAGATTATAAATAATGCTGCTTATTAATATTACTAGTAGTGGTTAAATTAAAAAAAAAAGCAATAACTGAAACGTCAAATATTTAACAATATGGCACAGATGATTTCGATACTAACGATTCGACGATTGCAGACGATCAAGATCTTATAAAATGTTTGGCCAATTCTATTGTTTTTTTGTTCGCTAATCTCTAATATTGCAACCTCGAGGAAGACATCCGACATGGATTGTTTAATATTTTATTACACTAATGGATTGAACGTGATGTAAACATTAAGAAAGAGTATATTTAATTATATTTTTTTTAGCTTCACGCTTTATACTGCATATTGCAAGGTAGGCAGAGGGAACTGCAGGAACCATACGAACCTAGTGTTAGGACACTCCGTAGCTTCAGTACCGTCTATTCACGTTTAAAATATTTCATAAATTGTTTTAGTGCGTTCGGGATATTGAATATTGGTGCGGAACTCAACGCCGCGCTCTGTCTTACTACGGATAGTGAGATATACCTATTGTTAATACGGTGCTGTTTCAATAATATCATCGTCCCGACTGTTTAATTTGTGTCGGTGTTATTAATAATGTATGTTGATTTTTTTTAATGTATTCACGCTTTATCCCTCACATGGCAGGGAAGACAGAGAGAACTGCAGGCACCATATTGACCTAAGGTTAAGACAATCCGTTGCTTAGCTTTAGCTTTGTGAGGCGGAACTCAACGCCGCGCTTTGCTTGATTTTTAGCACTCTCAGCAAGTATTGTTTTCCTATATATCCTCATATAGACTATCACTATACCGGCGGTTAGAGTAGCTTAGGCACTTAGCACTTTCATTATAACACATTTAGTTATTTCCATCAGAACATGTGGAAGACGCTATATGTAAAAGCTTGTTCCTTTAAATACCAACTTTATTTATATATATCTTGATTTACTTATTAAGAAACTCGCCGTAGAAACGACTGTAACAAGATTTCTTGGTTAATTGAATTTCTATTTTTTTACGTTTAGCACACAGTAATTAATATCACTAATGAAACATAGCACTACGTATTTTACTGCATGGAGAAGAGAGATTTTACTAATTTAAATCAACCTCCAAAATGAGTCTTAAGGTCTTTCTCCAAACACGCTGGCAGCTAAGTAGAGCAGAGCTAAGTTCCGTGCTTAAACATATGTATAAATGTAGGAACTAATGCAACATTTGGGGTAAACGATACAAATGATTAAATGCGGGATATATCGTGAAGCTTCGCTTATCTTAGCTTAAGGTAAGCTAAGCTATAGAGCTATAGCTTAAGATAAGCTATAGCTTAAGGTAAGCTAAGCTAACTAAGTTAAGGTATAAGGCTAAACTAAGCTGTAAAGCTAAGCTAGGTTAAGATATAAGGCCACGCTTAGTTATAAAGTTAAGCTATAAATAATGTAATTAAAAAATCCCTAAGGTGTAACTATCACACAGTGATTTAGAAAGTGCGTATGGTCTCGCCTCCACTTTCCCCATGAATCGCAATTACCTGCAATTATAGGCTTATCGTGTACAGACTATCTAATTAAAAATGTAACAAAACTTGAACCTGTTACCGTCGTCGTTTAATTAATCTACTTTCCACGTTAGGTTTTTTCTTTCTTTGTATATGGTCTACATTTTGAAAATTGTTTGTAATGTTATACATTTTAAACCTGACGAGGCGGGAGAGACGTCTAAGTCGATATTAAGATATAGCTTATATTTCACCAACGCCGTGACGCAGAGGCGTAGCGTCTGCCTGTAAACGCAACGGTTTGTGGGTTCGATTTCCATTCGGGGATTCTCCCCGAAGATTATTATTCATATTCCATTATCTTCGCAACTAGGCAAAGCGCGGCGTTGAGTTCAGCTACTCAACAAGCAATACCTATAATCGGCGGAAAACGGGGACAGAGTTCCCCTGGTTCCTACGGTTCCTCTGGTTGCTTCTGCCTGTCTAGCTATGTGCAGGATAAAGCAACGTGAAGGTTACGTTCAGAGTTAAGAAATATGTTTTGTTTATATAATTGGGGCAAACACACACTGCCTAATTTACTATGGAAGCAAACTTTGTACTATAAGAGCCTAGTAAAAAAACTAAAAAAATAAATAATTAGGGGACGGGGACGGAGAAAGCAGGGGCTAAGCAACGGAGTGTCTTAACACTAGGTTCCCACGGTCCCTGCAGTTCCCTCTGCCTACCCTGCCTTGTGCGGGATAAAAAGCGTGAAGCTAAAAAAAAAAAAAATACAATAATTAGTTCAGTGGTAAAAACGCTTGAACGTTTTCAACGATGGCACAAATGAAGCTGTTTACTCATTTTTATATTTTTTGTGAGAAAATTTCGATGTTTCTTCATGATTTTTATGACTTCATAATCATAGTACCATATTTTAAATAACATTATCAATATAATTTGAAATACGATGCATTACTTTTGTACTATTAAAAATATATACATATTTTTGTGATTTTTAAAGTTTTAATCCACCCTGAGGATAGAAAAAATACTTAAAGAAAACATATAAAAATTTGAACGCAGCGGGAGTCGAACCCGCGCCCTTGCACGTTCCGCAAGAAGGCGCAGGTTTGAGTCCCGCTGCATTTAAATTTTTATATGTTTTCTTTAAGTATATATACATATGTTTTTTTCCATTAATGAAGTAGAACTTGCATTAGGATTACTCTTAATATTAGGCGGACTTAGGTCATTGCTTTGAAAAGAAAAAAAAATAAAATATTGAAATGAGAAAAAACACTAAGTGAAATATACCTATAACATATAAATCCTACAATAATTATTCTAAACCGGTCAACTGAACAAGGAGAAGGTAGAAAGGTGGCGCATCACGTCCAAGAAAGCCGTGTGGCTAATATCTTGTGTGACTTGATTACTACTATTTTACGTACAAGAAAGCGCATATATATATACATATATATATATATATATATATATATATATATATATATATATATATATATATATATATATACATACATACATACATACATACATACATACATACATACATACATACATACATACATACATACATACATACATACATACATACATACATACATACATACATACATACATACATACATACATACATACATACATACATACATACATACATACATACATACATACATACATACATACATACATACATACATACATACATACATACATACATACATACATACATACATACATACATACATACATACATACATACATACATACATACATACATACATACATACATACATACATACATACATACATACATACATACATACATACATACATACATACATACATACATACATACATACATACATACATACATACATACATACATACATACATACATACATACATACATACATACATACATACATACATACATACATACATACATACATACATACATACATACATACATACATACATACATACATACATACATACATACATACATACATACATACATACATACATACATACATACATACATACATACATACATACATACATACATACATACATACATACATACATACATACATACATACATACATACATACATACATACATACATACATACATACATACATACATACATACATACATACATACATACATACATACATACATACATACATACATACATACATACATACATACATACATACATACATACATACATACATACATACATACATACATACATACATACATACATACATACATACATACATACATACATACATACATACATACATACATACATACATACATACATACATACATACATACATACATACATACATACATACATACATACATACATACATACATACATACATACATACATACATACATACATACATACATACATACATACATACATACATACATACATACATACATACATACATACATACATACATACATACATACATACATACATACATACATACATACATACATACATACATACATACATACATACATACATACATACATACATACATACATACATACATACATACATACATACATACATACATACATACATACATACATACATACATACATACATACATACATACATACATACATACATACATACATACATACATACATACATACATACATACATACATACATACATACATACATACATACATACATACATACATACATACATACATACATACATACATACATACATACATACATACATACATACATACATACATACATACATACATACATACATACATACATACATACATACATACATACATACATACATACATACATACATACATACATACATACATACATACATACATACATACATACATACATACATACATACATACATACATACATACATACATACATACATACATACATACATACATACATACATACATACATACATACATACATACATACATACATACATACATACATACATACATACATACATACATACATACATACATACATACATACATACATACATACATACATACATACATACATACATACATACATACATACATACATACATACATACATACATACATACATACATACATACATACATACATACATACATACATACATACATACATACATACATACATACATACATACATACATACATACATACATACATACATACATACATACATACATACATACATACATACATACATACATACATACATACATACATACATACATACATACATACATACATACATACATACATACATACATACATACATACATACATACATACATACATACATACATACATACATACATACATACATACATACATACATACATACATACATACATACATACATACATACATACATACATACATACATACATACATACATACATACATACATACATACATACATACATACATACATACATACATACATACATACATACATACATACATACATACATACATACATACATACATACATACATACATACATACATACATACATACATACATACATACATACATACATACATACATACATACATACATACATACATACATACATACATACATACATACATACATACATACATACATACATACATACATACATACATACATACATACATACATACATACATACATACATACATACATACATACATACATACATACATACATACATACATACATACATACATACATACATACATACATACATACATACATACATACATACATACATACATACATACATACATACATACATACATACATACATACATACATACATACATACATACATACATACATACATACATACATACATACATACATACATACATACATACATACATACATACATACATACATACATACATACATACATACATACATACATACATACATACATACATACATACATACATACATACATACATACATACATACATACATACATACATACATACATACATACATACATACATACATACATACATACATACATACATACATACATACATACATACATACATACATACATACATACATACATACATACATACATACATACATACATACATACATACATACATACATACATACATACATACATACATACATACATACATACATACATACATACATACATACATACATACATACATACATACATACATACATACATACATACATACATACATACATACATACATACATACATACATACATACATACATACATACATACATACATACATACATACATACATACATACATACATACATACATACATACATACATACATACATACATACATACATACATACATACATACATACATACATACATACATACATACATACATACATACATACATACATACATACATACATACATACATACATACATACATACATACATACATACATACATACATACATACATACATACATACATACATACATACATACATACATACATACATACATACATACATACATACATACATACATACATACATACATACATACATACATACATACATACATACATACATACATACATACATACATACATACATACATACATACATACATACATACATACATACATACATACATACATACATACATACATACATACATACATACATACATACATACATACATACATACATACATACATACATACATACATACATACATACATACATACATACATACATACATACATACATACATACATACATACATACATACATACATACATACATACATACATACATACATACATACATACATACATACATACATACATACATACATACATACATACATACATACATACATACATACATACATACATACATACATACATACATACATACATACATACATACATACATACATACATACATACATACATACATACATACATACATACATACATACATACATACATACATACATACATACATACATACATACATACATACATACATACATACATACATACATACATACATACATACATACATACATACATACATACATACATACATACATACATACATACATACATACATACATACATACATACATACATACATACATACATACATACATACATACATACAATACATACATACATACATACATACATACATACATACATACATACATACATACATACATACATACATACATACATACATACATACATACATACATACATACATACATACATACATACATACATACATACATACATACATACATACATACATACATACATACATACATACATACATACATACATACATACATACATACATACATACATACATACATACATACATACATACATACATACATACATACATACATACATACATACATACATACATACATACATACATACATACATACATACATACATACATACATACATACATACATACATACATACATACATACATACATACATACATACATACATACATACATACATACATACATACATACATACATACATACATACATACATACATACATACATACATACATACATACATACATACATACATACATACATACATACATACATACATACATACATACATACATACATACATACATACATACATACATACATACATACATACATACATACATACATACATACATACATACATACATACATACATACATACATACATACATACATACATACATACATACATACATACATACATACATACATACATACATACATACATACATACATACATACATACATACATACATACATACATACATACATACATACATACATACATACATACATACATACATATATACATAAATACATACATACATACATACATACATACATACATACATACATACATACATACATACATACATACATACATACATATATATATATATATATATATATATATATATATATACCGCACATGACAGGGTAGGCAGAGGGAACTGCAGGAACCGTGGGAACCTTGTGTTAAGACACTCCGTTGCTTAGTCCCTGCTTTCTCCGTCTCCGCTTTCCGCCTTTTTCGAGGCATTGCGTGGCGGAACTCAACGCCGCGCTTTTGCCTATTTTGCCAGAGCGAAGAAAATGGAAATAGAAAAATCCATCTTCCCCGACTAGGGATCGAACCCAGAAACCGTCGCGTTACAGGCACACGTTGCACCTCTGCGCCACGACGGTCCTCATACATATATATGATATACATTTACATAAATTAAAAATAATAGTTAATAGGTTAATTAGTAAGTAAGTACTGCACGTAACTTATCACTGACTATATCAAAATTAAGCAACAAAATTCGTATCTGCATACCGAGGACAACATTGCAGTAGCAATAGCAAATACTTATGCATAATATGTACATGTCTGATGTAACGTGCGTTGCGTTTTACTTGTTAATTTATTCATACTGATTTCGAATACAATTTTAAACATTTTTTAACCTGGTTTATTTGAAATATACATACTTTTTAAATTACAAGGTGATGTCGATTTTTTAGTATTATTTTTTAATTTAGTTTAGCTTTTAAGTTAAATTTAGCTAAGCTTTTTTAGCTTTTAGCGCTAAAAGTTTTCATAACAAATATTTGATACATTCTAAGTATATGAGGTAATTGTAATAGGTACTGAGGGTTACAAGGGTTACAAAGCTATTAAAGTGATATAGCCTATAGCCTCCAAGTATAGCCCATAACACAGCCTATAGCTTTTCTAGAACACATATATAAACTATGTTAGAATTTCAGTTTGAAGCAACATATAAAATATAACGCACCTTGCTACTTCTTTTTACGATTGGTATAACTTTGGGATTTTTAAAAGCATGGATTTTTTTAGCTTCACGCTTTATCCCGCATACAGCAGGGTAGACGGAAAGGACCTCAGGAACCTAGTGTTAAGACACTTAACAGAGTGTAGATTGTCCTGCGTTCCACAATATTCCGAAGTATTGCGTACTGAGTGGCGTAACTTAACGCCACGCTTGCCTAGTTGCCATAGAAAAAGATAACGCAAAGTAAATAATGCACCCTCCCCAAGAGGGATTCGAACCCATAAACCGTCACGTCTAAATCATAAATAGTAAAAATTGCGTAATACTATAAAATGTACTAGCTTATTAGTGTAATAGCAACGGTAAAAAGATTTAATTTTTATGGAGGACTCACGACGTGCCCTGATTCATATACATATATATATATATATATATATATATATATATATATATATATATATATATATATATATATATATATATATATATATATATATATATATATATATATATATATATATATATATATATATATATATATATATATATATATATATATATATATATTCATATACATGTATATATATGTATGCGTTATATTTTGTTCGTTCATTACAAAGCAGTTATATATACTTTATTATATATGTTGATTTTTTAAGGGAACGTGGAGAAGAGAGTTTTCTGTGTATTGTCTCTTTCTATAGAATATTATTTAATTCTCTCTCTATTTTTTATAGCTTCACGCTTTATTCCGCACATAGCAGGATAGGCGGAGGGAACCGTAGGAACCTGGTATTAAGACACTCCGTTTTGCCCTTTCCGCTTTTTCGAGGCTTTGCATATTGAGTGGCGGAACTCAACCGAAAATGTAAATGAAAAATCTATCTTCACTAAGAGGGAATCGAACCCACCAACCGCCGCGTTTACAAGCATGACGATCCTTATTTAAATAAATTAGAATTAAAACTTTAAATAGCAATTATGTAAGCCTACAAAACTTGGATTGAGCCCAGCCCAGCCCAGATGGACACACTCACAGTGGGTCCATGATACAATACAAAACAACAAAACAATCTCGAATCAATTATTAAAGTTTCCAAACTCAATGTCAGTTAGTGCAGTTTTATTGTTTATTGCATAACTGCAGCTAACTGTTGCGTGCGTCTTCTAATGTATGACCACGTTTTGTACATAGAATATTTTTGATTGACTCCCCTATGGCTCAGTAGCAGTATGTAACAGTAAGTGTGATGTGAAATCTATTTTTCTATAGTAACCCACTAACCTTAGATAGTATTTGTGTTGGAGAAGGCATGTTTGTTTTAAGTAGATCTGTACCAAGTAATAAGATCTTTGATTCTTTATTTTAGTATTTTTTTTAATTTATAAAACACGCTTGAGATCGCGTAATAGACTTTTTTTTAGCTTCACGCTTTATCCCGCACATGGCAGGGTAGGCAGAGGGGAACTGCAGGAACCATACGAACCTAGTGTTAAGACACTCCGTTGCTCAGGTCCTGCTTTCTCCGTCCCCGCATATAGACAATCCTAAATAATTTAGATATGAATCAATCGATTATTTATAACTATTAATATTTTAGAAATTTATAAGGACTAACTATACTTTTTTAATTACTAAATATACTTTTTATTATTATAACCCTGATTTTGAAAAACAAAACACAGTGTTAAGTTCCGCCACTCAACACACACAGACTAAAGGACTGTGACTTATAAATTTCATTTAATTCACAGTATTGGAGGTCAAATGCTCGATTTTAAGTATTACTAGTATGTAGACCGTCGCTGTAATACAGACCGAGGACCGTCGTGGCGCAACGTCTGCCTGTAATGCGACGGTTTCTGGGTTCGATTCCCAATCGGGGAAGATGGATTTTTCTATTTCCGTTTTCTTCGCTCTGGCACCTAGGCAAAGCGCGGCGTTGAGTTCCGCCACTCAACACGCAATGCCTCGAAAACAGGCGGAAAGCGGGGACGGAGAAAGCAGGGACAAAGCAACGGTGTGTCTTAACACTAGGTTCCAATAGTTCCTGCAGTTCCCTTTGCCTCCCCTGCTATGTGCGGGATAAAGCGTAAAGCTAAAAAAATAAGAAAGTTTAGATAGATTCTCATAGATAACCTTAGTATAATATGATAATAAATTATCTTACGTTTTATCCCGCACATAGAAAGGAGAAAATCGCAGATTAATATAATAAAGAGGGAATCGCAGGCATCAAAAGAACCTAGTGTTAAGACACTCCGTTTCTTGCTTTCCATTTATCGGGGCATCGCATGTTGAGTGGCGAATCCTTCCCGAATAGGAATCCAACCCACAAATCGTCGCTATTACAGACAAACGCTGAGCCTCTGCACCACGACGGTCCTCAAGTAGTACTTAAATCTTAGACATTTATACATAAAATAAAAACACATCAAATAAAATTGAATACAGTACTTGTATACTGTCATATCACGTGACCACTTTCTCCATATAGAGATTTCGATAGTCACAGCATCTCTCGTTACAGGCGTAATGGCTTATGGCTGTTATGAAATGAAGTATCGATTATCGACATTTGTTTCACGTTAACTCGTTGAAGATGTTTTTAAAATGGTATGATTTGGTATGGTATGGGTTTTTGTTAGAAAAAAAAAGGATTTCACGCACGCTTCACGCTGTAACCCGCATTTTAGTTGTAGGTAGGGTTTTCGATCAATTTACAACTTGTATGTTGATTCGTGAAACTTAAACTTTTTAAAAGAGAACAGTGTATTTATAGCTGTTTTGCTAGTTTTATAGAAAAAAAATAAACACACACACACACACACATACACACACACACACAAACACATACTGTGTTAGAATTGAGTGGCGGAACTCAACGCCGCGACGAACGGCGCCGTAAGTAGGAATCGAACCCACTAACGGTTAGTGGGTTCGATTCCTACTTACGGCGCCTACGATGTACCTCTGAGTTATTTATATACATTTCAACTGAATATTTTAATAATATTAGTACTGTATTAAATTCTCATCATACACTTAAGAGGTACTTAATAAGCTTTTGACCTTTAAAGCCGTCTCCGAGGCACATTTAAATGCACTTTCTCTGTCACAAATATTTGAGGCTGGTTGTTTGTAGCCTTTACCACGTTTTGTGAATCATGCTGTATAATGTGTTGAATATATCTGTTTATTGTACATAGAAAATAATTTTATAGCGTTTGTTAATAAAAATACACCATGTATATATATATATATATATATATATATATATATATATATATATATATATATATATATATATATATATATATATATATATATATATATATATATATATATATTATAGTATATAACAATTTTATTTATTTTAAAAGATGAAGGTTGTCGTGACACAGGAGTGCTAAGTCTGCCTGTAAACAGTGGATTCGATTCCCACTTGGGGAAGACTGATTTATCATTTCTATTTTCTTAATTACTTCTTAATTGCTACTAGGCAAGCGCGGCACTAAGTTCGGTCACTCAACGTAATGCCCCGAAAGGCGGATAAAGCAGGGAATGGAGTGTCTTGACACTACTAGTTTCTACTGTTCCCTCAAAACGCTTTATTTAAGGTATTATTTTCATCTAAACAAAGCTGCTTAAAGTGGTAAAACTAAAATCACGAATAGAACTTTAAATTTCACGATGTACAACAACCACTGAGCTACAAGGTACTATCGAGAAGAAATATAAAAGAACTCCTTTTGACAATCGTATTCGATTCGGCGTTGAATTCCAATTAACATAGTGTAATGTTATGCAATGTTTACGTCATACTAATAGAGGTATAAGAGAAACTTGTTTTCTTGTATTTTAGCATTTGTAATGAATCGATTGAGGATAGATAACGGGTTTGATTCTCGGACAAGTGATAAGGAACCAGTGGTGAATCAGAATACTAAATTTTTTAAGTCAATATGATATGTTATGTTATATAAGTTTTCTTGGAAAGATTTCTTTTTTGATAATTTTAGTCTTATGCTGTGAGACCATATGTATGTTGATTGGCGGAACTCAACGCCGCGCTTAGTCTTGCCAGGGCTTGCAGGTGACAATAATTTAAATATGATCATTTCCTCGTAAAGAGGTCAAACCCAAAACCATCTCATTTACGACCAGCTACTTTTCTACTGAGTCACGAGTATAAATAGCTTTCCCGCTTTTTCCCGCATGCAGCAGGTTACAGAGAGGGAAGCTAGTGTTAAGTAACTTTGTCGCCAGCTCTCGGGCTTTCAAAACCTTAAGCGGCAGGAAAATTAAATTAAATTTCTCCCTGAAGAAGAAATTGAAATCGCAAATATAGAATGTAACGTTAAACATCACTAAATACTTATTTAAAAATATTAATATATGAAATATTAGAATCTAAACTATCATCAATAAATAAATTTATTTATATAGTATTTTGTTTTTAGTTTTAAGGTGTTAATTCAGAAAATTACTTAATTACTTAATTTCTTTAAGTTTACATACAAAAATTTAATAGTGCGAGATTTGAACCTACACCTTTTAGAAACCGTCCAAGGGCTCTGCTCAATAAGTATAAGTAATACTTAACCTGCACGGTTCGCAGGAGGGCGCGGGTTCGAGTCCCGCTGCGTTCAAATTTTTATATGTTTTCTTTAAGTATTTTTTCTCAGTGTGGATTAACACTTTAAAAATCATAAAAATATTAAAGTCTAAGTAATGCTTAAAGAACTCATCACGCTGCGTCGCAATTTCTATATATATCAATAAGGTTGTTTATAAGACATTTTTGTGTATCAAATAAAATAAACAAAAAATTTTAAGGCTTTTTTATCACGTCACGCTCTAGTTGATATTTCGGTCGCCAGAGAAATGAGGCTTCTCTACGACTTGACACTGATGGTAAGATGAAACGTTTATTTTTAATTTGTTAAAATGCATATCTGTATGTTTGTAAATAATTATATGTATTTATTTATTTTATCTTTACTAGGTTTTGTGTATTATCTATATTATGTTTGAAAACAACAGTTTTAATACGTAATATATATATATATATATATATATATATATATATATATATATATATATATATATATATATATATATATATATATATATATATATATATATATATATATATATATATATATATATATATATATATATATATATATATATATATATATATATATATATATATATATATATATATATATATATATATATATATAAGAGAAATTAAGGTATCCTCAAATCAAAATACGTACTTATAGGCTATTCAAAACACGTTTTGCATAGTTCATAGCCTACGTAAATGCAAGCTACACCAACACCAGTAGCTCTGAAGGGCCAGGCTTGTACCGGGTAGTTACCACGCTCTCTCAGGGCACCGCTGTGAAACATCAGCATATTAATGCTACTGTGTCTCGTCAGCTGAGTGAGAGTTCTGGCAGCCCATAAAGGGGGATTGGTATGGGTATTTGGTTGGGAACGCATTCACATTCTCTCAGGTTGTGGATGTCTATGGGTTTCCTCTTAACATCAGGTATAATTTAAAAGTGAAACTGACAACCTTCTTTTTTGACATTTATGTAACATCTTATAATTTACATAATAAATACCTGATAGCATACAAAATAAACTCTTAAATAAAAATCTAACGCAACGAAAACCTGTATTTTCGATCTTGTTTCTACATTTAATAACATTTTCATAATATAAAGTATATCCTCTTCAGATTACAAGTACACATATGTGCACCTTTATTTATTGGGAGAAATAAGTAAATAGCGACATTTATTGACATCTTTGTAAGTTTAAAAACACTTTTGAAGCTACAGAGCATCTCATAAATAGCAAAGATGGCGCTTTCGCAAACATTAATGCTACCTAAATTTTTTTTGAATTTTCGTGTTTGAAAATCTTCTTGACCACTCGCGCTTATTTCGTTATAAAATCGATTAAAAATAAAATAACGAAGATTTTAACAAATATTTGGTGTGGTGTTATTGTCCAATACCTGGAGTAACGTGTGAAATAGTAAGTTTCAATTTTTTTTTCTTTTTTGCACTAGTGTTACTTCAAAAATTTTCAGTTACACATATGTGTACCTCGGTTCTATACATGGAATCTTTTATTCCTTTGGGTGTTCCAGATTGCAGATGGATGACGAGGAAATAGAACGAGTTTTGAATGAAAGTGATTTCAATTTCCCAGGAGACGATGACGACGATGAGTATATGCCTCCAGATGACCTTCAAAATCCTGAGCAGCTGGACGAATCTGACGAAGAGGAAGGGCCGTCTGAAAAACATACGCAAGAAGGGGTACTTCCATCAAACACTGAAAAATACGACCTCTCTTTGATTCTATTTTGAAAAAATGTCATGCATTACCACACTCCAAACATATGTCCCCAGACGAGCAGATGATCCCTTCTCCGGACGATGCAAATACCGCCAATACGTGCCATCAAAACCCAACTTACTTGGCATCAAGAAATTTGTGCTGACTGGTCGGGATGGCCTGTTCTTGGGCTTCGAAATTTATGGTGAAGATACTACACCTCAAGAGGTCATGCGGAATCTTGGATTAGGAGCCGGTATAGTACAAACTCTTTTCTCCACGATTACCAACCATTGTGTTCTTTAAACTAATGGTTTTTTGACGAGTCTTTTTGAATACAAAAGCAGTTACGATGCTCTCTACGTGTCGGGAGTACACCTGTAGATACCTGCAAGCGTTGGAGCAAAGTCCAGAAGCAAAAGATTGATGTCAATCAGCCAGTAAGAAATTATAACACTTGTATGAGTGGGACAGATTTGTTGAGCGACCGATTGATAGAGCACTATCAGAACGCGATGATGACGAGCGTGCGAGCCTTCCGTCACTTTTTAGATTTGGTAGTCGTGAACTGTTGGATTATGTACACACGCGGCTGTAAGGAAGAAAATATTTCAAAGAAAAGCTGAGGCTACTACAATTTTGGTTCAATTTAGACAAGGCTATGATGAAATATGACGGTGGACGATATGATCCTCATTTCGTTACCTCTGGTACTACTTCAAGCCCCAACCGAGAATCCAGCAATTCAATGCCCAGCTCCTGCTCTACTGAAACCGAGAACTACGCGGGACATCCTTCAAAGAAAAATTGGCCGATCGTATCACAACCGATACCGAAAGTTAGGCTGGACAATATAGAGCATCTGCCGCGTTATATAGATGCTAAATTTGCGTCTAAATGTAGACACTCAACATGTTCCTCACGCTGCCGTACCATGTGCCTAAAATGTAAAATGTGCCTGTGTGTTCTAAAAAACAATTGTTTTGAGATTTACCACACAAACAAAAAGTTAGGTCCTTGAAATCTGAGGTACACATATGTGTAAGTAGTTTTTTTTTAATTTCCACTAATATAAAAAATCTCAAAAAAAATGTTTGTTTAATTTTAACCCAAATGAACCCAAAACACGTATAAAATATTTACTTATACAGTTATTTCGAGTCCAGATCTCAAGAGGATATAGACTGGTAAAGTTGTTAAAATTTTGTGCAATTTTATGTATCATTTGAAACTAGATTATTCAATACTTGTATAATTAAGAATTAAGGTGTAATTTTGTTTGCTTTCCTTAGATCTAGACCAGATGGAAATGTTTGAAATGTATAACAGTTGTTAAGTAATACTATTTATACGAGTATACCGGTTCTTGAATCATAGCTGCGTTTTTGCAAAAGGATCTTGCAAAATTGGAAGAATTTGATAAAAAATATGTTTTCTCTTTCAATCGAATATGGCAGGGTGGACAGAGTAAATTTAGTGTTAAGACACTATCTTAGTACTACCAATACACTAGCTTAGTAGTGGTTTCCATTTTCTGCACATTCTTCCAGGCGTTGTTAAATGGCTGAACTTAAACTACGTTGTTGTCTTACCATAGCGAGGAATTGAAGTACCTCATTCTCAAGATTCTTGTAAATAATTTTTTCAAATTTCTTCTCCAATCCATTTGACCTCACTTATGGCTTAAAAAACAATGATGGACATTTAACACTGTACATATATTATGAAAGAATTTTTGTAATTAATAGCGGAAACGATGAAGGCTGTTTATGAACCGACCTTTTTGGACGTATCGAAGTAAGACGGTTAAGTTGCACAATTTTGGTCAAAACTCGAGTCTAATAGTTGTTACTTATGTTGTAAGCGTACTGTGGACTTTGGAATAAATTAAAAAAGAATGAATTTTTAACTACTAATATTATTTAAAATTAAAATTTGTTATAACCTCCATTCAAAATCTTTACTCTATAATGTAGGTCTTTTTCGAGGTTGTTGTCTATCCCTAATAATATTTAATATTGTTATTAATATTTTACTAGATATTCTAATTAAACACGAGAACAAATAGTGTTATAGGTTTAAATTCAATAACAAGTACACGGAATTCATTCTTGCTTTTGCGGACGATCTCGCGATACTGACTAGGAACCCAAACCAATGCCAGCTGCTTTTGGATGAAGTGGACGACTTTTGTGCGTGGACGAAGGGAATGATGACAAAATCTAGTAAGTGTCACTGCTTATGTTTGGGAAGACGGAACACAAAATATACCTAATATGACCCGGGACTTAAAATTATCGGTAAAAGCATTGCTGTAGTTTCCGAGGCGGCACCTTTTAAGTTTTTGGGTAAGAAAATAGATTACAAAGGCTGAAATCGACTCGGTCGACTATTACATCTTTAGATGTAATAGTCGACCGCTTTAAGATGATTTTGGATTTACGACAACTTTCTAACATCACGTCTGAATTGGCCTTTCCTCGTATATGATTTTAATAAAACCCTCTTGGCAAAGTTAGATGCAAGCGTCATAAAGATGCTGAAGTTTTGGCTTGGGCTAGCGCATTCGGCGGACACCTCGACCTTATTTAGAGACAAAAATAATTTTGGGTTGAGATTAAAGAAACCGTCGGAGCTCTATAAACATCTAAGAGTCGCCAAAACACATATTCTGGGAAAATCACGAGATGAGATTGTTACCTCACTTCCAAAAGACAGAAGTGTCCCAGAGCTCGAATCAAGGCTTAAGTTCCATAAGCAATTTATGATATGAGCACAATTTAGAAAAGTAGGGTTAGGATCAAAGAGGAAAGTCCTAGACATAGACCTAATAAAATCTTTTATCCGGCAAGACGAGAACGATAACTATAAGGTGCACGCAATGGGCTTAGAAATGCAAAATGAGTGGCTTAAATCTTTCTTTATTCGCGAAGCCTAAAACGCATAATACTGGTAGAACTTACAGTTCCGTGGGAAACAAAAAAAGTCCCGAAAAGTCGCCATCATAAACTCAACAATTCGATCTTACAAACGAACTGACCAGGAATAGATTTAGAGTTAGCTTATATGCGGTTGAAGTAGGAGGAGAGGTATAATAGCGAAATCTCTCTATAGTTTACTAAAAGATCTCGACCTTTTTAGAACTATCACAAATTCATTTCTAGAACGCACTTCAAAGGCGGTTTTGGTAGAATGAAAAGAAAGAGTGAAGATGAGCGTTAATGTATTTTAAAAGGGCCCTTTAAACCTACACTTGGGTTGCAAATGCAAAGCGCTGCTCGGAGCTCCTCTTCCTACAATACGACGGGTCCGGCACCTGTACGGTGAATCCATGGAAAGCTAAGTTCTCTCTTCTCATTACATATAAACCTACATTGTGTATAAGTATGAATTGTATCTAATTTAAATATGACTAACATTACTAATACAAATTTAAATTTACTGTGGTATGCCAGAGGTACTTTGCCTAGTTGCCAGAGCGAATTAAGTGGAAACGAAAAAATCTAATCTCCCCCTCACGGGAATTGAACCCACAAACTGTCGCGTTTACAAACGAACGCTATGCCTTACGCCGCGACGGTCCTCAAAAGCTATATAAGGTACAAATTAAAGAACAAAAACTATAATCAACAGTCGATTTCACACAATAACAGTAATAATAAAATCTGTCCGTCCGTACCAACGGTACTCGGATGTGGGTTAACACTCAACCGGACCAGATCAGCTTTAGGTGCCCGCCTCTTGTCTTGAATTATAAATATGAAATTACTTTAGTAATGAGACAGTAATTTTATGTTTTTGTTGTGTATTTTTATTAATTTTAATATAACGATATAATTGGATTGGAAATTGAATTGAATTAAAAATTGAATGGAAAAAATTGGATTTATTGTTAATAACCTTAGGAAAAGCAGAATTGCTGCTACTAGTGTCTAGACACTCCACTTTTCCACCTAAATACTAGACGTTCGAAAAGAAAACATTTTCCCTGAATTTGGAATCGAACCCACGTACCGTCGCGTTATCAAGCAGGCGCTGTGCCGTGAAGGTCTAGTTAAAAAAATTTATTATTTTATTTATTGCGACGTCTTATCAAGATGCCATTAGCAATGCAGTATATCTGTAAGTCGGCAAATGAACTGAACTGGTCCGGGACGGGCACCTCACACGTTACGCAATAGAGTGCATTGATCTGTGATGCTGTGGAGCGGTGTTGGGCTAAAATAAATTTATTTAGATATATAAAATATATATAAAAAAACGGAGTAAGCAGGAACTAAGTAATGGAGTGTCTTAACACTAGGTTCTTATGGTTCCTGCAGTTCCCTCTGCCTACCCTGCCATGTGCGGGATAAAGCGTGAAGCTAAAAAAAAAACGAATCATATTTATATATTTTATCAGACGTATAATAATTTGAATGTAAGATTTTATTTATTATAATATGATCTATGATCTATTCTGTTAATATAATCTTTAATGACTCAGTGGCTAAAGCACCGAATTGGGATGGAAATTTCAAATTTTAATTCAAAAATCCTTTTTTTTAGCTTCACGCTTTTATCCCGCACATGGCAGAATAGGCAGAGGGAACAGCAAGAACTGTATGAACCTAGTGATTTTTTTATTATTGTATTCTTGTAGTCCTTTAAATATTTTCCTTTAACGTGTATTAGCAAGCTAGAGTCCCTAAGTACTTTAGGGTCCTAGGTTCCATAACTCTCAAGTACTTAGTAATTTCCTAACTAGGTACTCTAGGTCGATAGGGCTTAATTATTATCTAATTTTAGCTCTTAACAGATTTTTTTGGAACAAAATATGCGTAACCTTACACGGCCTTATCAAGCTGTGATTCGGACCGACGAATAAAATTTTAAAAAAATCACTTGCCACAGATAAAATATGTAAAAGTTTGTGGTTTAGATCTAATTTGTAAAAAAAAAACGAATTTTTTTTTTCAATTTAAATTACCACAGAGATAAAAGCGTCGCAAGTGTTGAAATTAATTCTCATTTTATTTTTATTTTTTTTTATTGCTTCACGCTTTATCCCGCATATTGCAGGGTAGGTAGAGGGAACTGCAGGAACCGTATGAACCTAGTGTTAAGATACTCCGTTGCTTAGTTCCTGCTTTCTCCGTCCCCACTCTCTCAACTCATTTTTTAAATCTATAATATCTTTATTCCTGGTATTAAGTTAATTTATATTAAAAAAAAAATAAATCTATTTTAAATATAGCAATTTAAACATATTATTGGCGTATATTATCATGTTTTGGAATCCCAACGTTTCGAACTGAGATCCAATTTAATTTTTCAACTATAAAAAAATCAACAGATGTGTACAATATATACAAACAACAATAAAAATATCCAATCTGGATTTAAATTGACAATTGTCATGAAAAATAAAAATAAAATATACAGATAACATATTAAAAATACTTCTTCTTCTTCTTTTTATTAATGGCGTTTCGAGCGTGCCAGTTGAGTACAATTCATATATTTAAAGTAAATATACAGATTTGAATTGACAACTGTCAAGGAAAAGAAGAAGATATACACAAAGAAAAAAAAACATATCATTAACAACTCCACAGTGCACAGTATAAGTTCAACGACAGTATTTATTTATATAAACAGGAAACGAAGCCTCCCACAATCTTGCCTCCATTAGGTGCGCAGACGCAGGATTTCTTCTAAGCAATTTATATAGAAACGTGCAAAAAGTTTGTCCTTGTTGAAAAAAAGTAATTAGCTATATATATATATATATATATATATATATATATATATATATATATATATATATATATATATATATATATATATATATATATATATATATATATATATATATATATATATATATATATATATATATATATATATATATATATATATATATATATATATATATATATATATATATATATATATATATATATATATATATATATATATATATATATATATATATATATATATATATATATATATATATATATCTATATATATATATATATATATATAAGTTATAATGATTGCTAGTATATACTAGTTTTTTTTTTACTTATTAAAACTCGAAAGGTCGAGGGTCTATGAACGAAGGCTGTATTTTTAAAGCCAATTTAAGTATAAATATTTGTAGCTTTTAAAATTTACGCACATTTTTCTCCGTTTGCTCTGCATATTTGACGTAATGTCATTACATAATAAAAAAAATTAAGAATCTTCATTACATAACGCAAATAAAAAGGGTGTAAGTAATATATTTATATATTTTGAATGTATGTTAATTAAGTATGTATTTAAAAGTATTGTGATATGTATGTCTATATTAGTTTATATATTTTTGAGTATATTTAGATTATATTATTGAATTGTGTTTAATCCCCCTGTTTGGCAATCATTCATTTCCACGGGTTGGTTGGAAGGTATTTCCTTTAGGGATCAACCCGCCATTGTAAACATACTTGTTATATTTCTTTACATTTCTTTATTTGCACTAAAGTATATACTAATAATATACTTATACAGATAAATAACGCCTATGACTGACATCTGACCATCTTTTCATCATCTGAGAGAAGTCGAAATAATAAATAATAAGAAGTATTACAAAAACTGCGGCGTTGAGTTCCGCCACCCAACACGCAATGCCTCGAAAAGACGGTGAGTGGAGAACGAAGTGTCTTAACACTAGGTTCCCACTGTTCCTGCGGTTTCCTCTACATGCGGGATAAAGCGTGAAGCTAAAAAAAAGTAAAGAAACTTACCATTATAACCGATGCCATTTTCATCATTTTCACAAAGACACTAAGTCCAGAAACTTTATGACATCACAACACTAAATAACACTGAAATATTGAAACAACATCACTTTAATATTGCTTGCTTCTACTGGGTCACAGGTTCTATTCCCGAAGAAAAAAAATTTTAGGTCTTATGAAACGTGAATATTATTTATTTTAGTTATATATTTTTTGCAGTGACATAAATTATTATAGATATATACATAGTTATTTTAATATTTTATTTTTATTTATATATATATATATATATATATATATATATATATATATATATATATATATATATATATATATATATATATATATATATATATATATATATATATATATATATATATATATATATATATATATATATATATATATATATATATTTTTATTTATATATATTTGTGTGATACTTAACGTAACGGTCTAATTATATGAATTGAAAAACATATATAAAGTCTACCGAGATTATAGGTTCAATATCCACTTTGTTATAATTTCTTTTTCTTAGTTTACACTAATAAGAACAGAAA
Organism: Dione vanillae; assembly: GCA_037178615.1. Lineage (NCBI taxonomy): Eukaryota > Metazoa > Arthropoda > Insecta > Lepidoptera > Nymphalidae > Dione > Dione vanillae. The sequence goes on from JAZFAU010000264.1 coordinate 392,954, forward strand.
GCAAATCCCTCTGAACACGCAATATCTCCAGTGTGGATGGAATGCAGTGCAGGGTCCCTGCATATATATATATATATATATATATATATATATATATATATATATATATATATATATATATATATATATATATATATATATATATATATATATATATATATATATATATATATATATATATATATATATATATATATATATATATATATATATATATATATATATATATATACTATAGTTTAGTTATTACACAATATGCTGTTCGCGCTCTAATAAAAAACAAAAAACATGTTTGTCGTAAAAATGATGATTGAATGATTAGAAATAAATGGATGGATTTTTTTAAATAATCTTTCATACATTATACTATAACTTATGCTCTGCCTTTTAGTAATATATTATATTCTGTATAATTACCTGTATATGTCTAGTTTTATAGACCGTCGTGGCGCAGAGGCGCGGCGACTGGATGTAAATGAATCCATAACCCGTCAGTTTGTGGGTTCGATTTCCGCTCAGGGAGAATAAATTATTTTCATTTTGTTCGCTCTTATAATAAGACAGAACGCAACGTTGAGTTCTACAGTCATCACACAATGCCTGAATGAAATGCGGAAAGTAGGGAATGGAGTGTCTTAACACTAGTTCACGGTACCTGCGATCAAAGTTATATCGAGTACTTGAGCACTTGTAATGCATAGTTATTTGGCGCAGGTAACGTCATATATAAAGGCTATTCAAAAGAAAACGCCATCGTTAGGTAATTGTGAAATTCCTCGATGCCAGAAAGAGTATTTGTATTAGTACTTATATGTTTTTGTAGATAAAAAATAATTGAACAATCTCATTAAAACATACTTAACGAGAAATTGTAACAAAATGCTTTTTTAATTTTATAACATAATAGGCACAAACATGTCTATTTACTGTTAATGATATAATAAATAATAGATAGCTCAAGTACAACTCCTAGGAAAATGTTTGAATTCTGGTTAGACCTCTTTGCTTTCAAAGAAATTTCAAAGAAGAAGAAAGAAAAAAAAGTACTAATAAAAGTACAAATTTTTATAAAAAATGAATGTGATGTGAAAATGTTCCATTATAATTTGTTTATTGAAAATTTATCACATTCACTAAAAGAAAGCAATCAAAATTAAATAAAGTGCTGCAAAAATGCTTAAGAAAGTACAGTTGTTTCGAAATAACTGTCAAGATTAATGAATTTGTATAGTTATATTATTTTTTTTAATGTAGTAGTTTAAAGCCATTCATTTTACAGACAAGTGTTGAATTTTATTCATTAAAGTGTGTTTAAATATTTGAAAAGGCTTTATGGCGTGTGATACTTGCCTTGTAACGATTTGGAACTAGATATGTTTTTGCATTTTTTTTAATTAAAGCGACGTACAAAGATAATATATATTTGTTTGTTATATTACTTACTTTAATTTATATTGAAATATTGAAAATAATTATATCGGATGATGGTGATGATTCATCGTCATTATATTTGAGAAAAAAAATTAAGACAACCAAATTACATATCTATATTTGGCGCGAAAGGAACTGTACAATAATTTCATCATTTGGAAATCAAATTAAGCATTTTTTTTAAATTGCTTTTCATTAACGAATTTCAGCTACACTTTGTAGCTATAAAAGTTAAAGAAGAATGTAATGGGCATATTCTAATAAAATTAGGTTACATACTATGCATCTTAGATATTTATTAAAGTTAATATATAATAACTTTAATTTATATTTTTAATCTATATATTACATGGTTAATGTTCTTTATTTTATTACTACACAAACAAAGTAGTACTAGTCTACATTTTTAACTAATTTGCCAACTAATTGGTCGCCTCAAAACATTGTACCGCTACGGCCTACGATACAATGTCGTCTAATATTAATTAATCGTTTTTATACATATTAACTCTATCAAGTGTCGAACCGAAGAAGAAGATGATATATTTTTTAAGGAAATTGTACATTCGTTACCTTTTATAATTCTAAAACGACGTATTGTTTGATTTGACGAAGGACTTTCTATAAGCGGAAATAACTGTTCATTCACAAATGACTATTATATAAACGCTTTTACATGGAACTGTTTACTACTAAAAATAATAAAATATTGTGCCTCATTATAATTTAACTTTTCGGTTAAACATTTTTAATATTTTACAAATTTAAATATTAAAAATGTGAGATATAAGTGTAAGTAAATTATAATAATTATTTTCATTAAGGAAAAATTACCATATTCATGAATAAATACCACTTAACACCACATTGGGATTCATAATTTATGTCACTGACACCAAAACAGCACTTGACTGACACAAAAATTAAAAAAAAAAAACAAAACGTCAAATTGACAGTTTCCCGCCGTTTAATTTACATAAATTACATTCGAACCTGTTACAGTAGAAGCAAATACGGTCACAGAACACTTAGTTATTAGCGCAATAATGTTTTTTTAGTGAATTTTATGTGTTTTATATGCGCGTGCGTCGTTCACGCGGCGGTCGGTAGAATGCGCGTTTGGTGTTGGTCTGGTGCCTCCAGTTCGACTTCGAGTAGGGAGCGTTGTTAAGGGGACTACTTATTACGTATTAGTTTCTATTTATTTATTTAGTCTATAAATAGATAGATTTTATAATTATATGGCTTTATTGTGCCAAAAGACATGGTATAGCAGTTTTTTTGATCTGTGCTATTTTGAACTACAAAAATAGAACTGAATTCAGAAGTAAGTTGTTTGTCTATGTTAGGTTTTTTTCTAAATTGAGATCAGCTGTAGTATAAATATTTATATTAAAACAATAACGTGTTTACTAAAAACATATAAATTTTTTAATAAGTCGCAGGTTCAAACCCGCTGCCATCTTATATGATTATATTTTCATCAAATATTATTATTATCAAATATTATTTAAAGCAATTAAATAATAATTTTAAAATTAAAAATAATTAAATTGACATAATAAATGATAAAGTAGAGCTGGCGCTTAAAAGCTCAGCAGCGCGTCGGTCAAGGCGGAAGCTTAGAGTGCATCTGACCGAAGCCACACCGTTGCACTGGCCTGAGTGCAACGCGATACATCTATTGAGTTGATATATAAATCATTAAGTAATGAAAGGTTCTTGCTTTATGGAATTCTTGCTTCTTTATCAATATAAATAACAGCGAAACTTGAAAAATCTAGAAAAAAATTGAGCTTTTCTAGAATTTTAATATCACTTAAGAGATTATATTTAATTGTTATTTGTTTAAGTGTCAGAGTTGAACGTTAATAATTTTAAAGTGGCTTTAAATCTACAGTTAGTTACAAGTTCTAGACCTGGCACCTGCACGGTGAATCTGTGGATAGCTTAGTAGTTCACAAAGAAACTTCGCAAGCAGAGAACCTAGTGCTAAAACACTCTCTTCTTTATTTTGTTATTTTTTTCTTGGACGCTTTTCACGCCGTATCCCGCATAAAACAGGATAGTCAGAGAGAATTGGCTCAAGGAACTTAGTTAAAACTCACTCACATTTTGATGCAAAAGAGCTGAAGTCAATGCCGCGCCTATAGCCTTGTTACCAGAGCGAAGAAAACACAACAAAATGAGCAAAAAAAACGATACATTCATTTTCCACTAATTCTTAGATTTTAATATTGGCGTTGCAAAATGGTGGAATTTTGTCATACTAAATTAAACAAATAAAAGAAAATATTTATAATTTTAATATTTTTACTAACAATCCATACTAGGTATTCAGCCCATCCGGCCTGTTAATTGAGCGAGCGCGGAAGCGGTACAATAAAGACACTTTTTGAAGACCGAATTAGAATGTATGCAAAATTATATGTGGAGTGAAAAATTGTTCAAAAATGGCCTAAATCGGACTACTACACGACAAATTTGGCAAAAGCTTTGCTCTCGAATCGAGCCGTAACTCGACTAAATGTAAACAAATTGCACGCGCAAGCTAATCCAATGCATTTTCAATGAAAATCGAATTTTGTTGATTTTTTCTCAATTATTCCTCAAGGACATGTCCGATCACAGTTTTTTATATATGTTGGCACTCCTCATGACTACAGTGATCGTTTAAAACAAATCCGATCAAAATCGGTTCAGTGGTCTAGGAGGAGTTAGCGAACAAAGAATGCATAGACCCCCACTAACAGAGAGCTTCGCTCGTCGCTGCGCTCCTCACTCGCTCAATAAATAATATTTTAACTTTTATTTCGTTTCACGCATTATCCCGCATAGAACAGTTGTATCTTTTGTTTTCTGTAATATATATATTTTTGTTCTTTTTTTTAGCTTCACGCTTTATCCCGCACAGGGCAGGGTAGGCAGAGGGAACTTCAGGAACCTAGTGTTAAGACACTCCGTTGCTTAGTCCCTGCTATTTTTTGCAGTAATATCGGTTTAAAAATAACTTGAAACTAGCTTCGCCTTAACAGCTCGGTCATTACGGAAGCTAGATCTTACTGAGGCGTCGTCGCTCGCCGCACTTGGATGCAATTAAATAATTTCTTATTTTTATTATTACCAGTTAATTTATGTTTTACAATATATTGTTATTTAATAACTGTTTAAAATTTAAGACGTTATAAATATTTTTATTTTGTTTTTTACAATGGTTTTTATATAAAAAAATTATAGTTTCTTCTTCTTCACTTTGCAAGTGAGTACAATTTGACCACAATTCACCAATTTCACATTGAATGGAGAACACGAGAATGTACGGTAAAGATAATATTTATTTATAAAAAAATGTGTCAAGGAAGGTTACCTCTATATGATATATAGAGAATTCAAATATATAATTAAACACTTTAACTTAAAAAATAGTAGTTAGTTACCTACATTGACTTACAACTTTTAAAATACAAAAATTAAATTTGAAAAGCTAAAACACAAAACTTTAAGCTTATGAAGATTGTAAAGAGGTCTATATTAATAATTTTATCAATCTAACAGCTGTTATATCATTTGTTAACTAGAAATGTGTAGAAATGTGTGTAAATATGTATAATAAGTATATAAAAACTTGCGCCTACTACTACTTACTTTTCGGATACTAAATGAGCAGATTTAAGTTATTGCTATTATTTTTTAACAGGCGTATCTTTAAATAGTCTCATTTAGTAACATATATTTTCCTTTTTTTTATTAATGGATTTTTAAAATAAGGCATATGCAGTACATGTCTGTATCACCTGTGCCTCCTTACGATTCATGCTTCTTTGGTACAGTTAGAGGTTTTCCTGGTTTATACCATACAAGTGTTTAAATTCATCGCGGAGGAGCATTCGCGCGGAGTAATGGAAGAGTGCTTTACTCTATTTTTTTTGGGATAAGGGCAACTGCTGTACCGTTTTAAGAACCAATTTCACCGGTAATATATAAAGTTTCAGATAGTAAGCTGTCCAGATAAAAATGCTAGCTTAGCTATTGTAAATGTAAATGTTGTATCTTGATTTGATTATGAATGTCATCCACAGCGGACATGGGCGAGGGAAGAAGATGAGGAGGGAGAAGGAACGACAAGACTCACTTTCCGCCTTTCGAGGGATTGCATGTTGAGTGGTAAAATTCAACGCCGCGCTTGTCTAGTTGCCAGAGCGAATAAATTGAAAATGACATAATTCGTCCACCCCGAATGGGAAACGAACCCACAAACCGTCACGTTTACAGGCAGACACTACGCCTCTGCGCCACGATGGTCCTTAATTATTATTATAAGTTACTTTACTGATATTAACAAAAGTAAAAAGGTAAATTGCTTTATTTTCCAGATGAGATGATCTCAGAAAGTAATTGTACTGTTATTTATAATTACAATTTACTACGTGATTTACCACGTGTGTCTGTGTGTGTATTTGTGTGCATGTGTGCGTTGTTTAATACTTCGAAATATAGAGAATAAAGAAGAATAAGGTATCATTGCCTTATATTTTCTCAGACTACTCTATCGTATGGAGAAGACCTGTAGACTACAAGCCGTAAAGATAATAGAGTAAAGATTTGATATATTTGTGAGCGTTATGTTTTAAAATTAGCCTTCACGCTTTACGCTTTTATGCTGAGAACCGTCGTGGCGCAGAGGTGAAGTGTCTGCCTGTATACGCGATGGTATGTGGGTTTGATTGCCGTTTGAGGAAGATAGATTTTATTTCCAATTTCTGCGCTACGGCAACTAGCAAAGCGCTGCGTTGGGTTTCTCCACTCAACACGCAATGCGTGAAAAGGCAGAAAACACGAGACGGAGTGTCTTAACACTAGGTTTCCACGATTCCTGCGGATCCCTCTGCCTACCCTGCCAAGTGCGGGATAAAGCGTGAAGCTACAAAAATAAGGTTTATTTTTATTAATCAAGTCGTTTTAAATCAAAATAACTCGCTTGGTTCTTGGCTTATCGCCAAGCTCCGTCTCATGAGTAATGACAAAAAAATTAAGAATATATTACAAACTAAATAGCAACATCAATTAGTTTAACAATTTACTTTTTACTACATTTTTTAGCTTAAATCATAGAAGTTGATAAGTTGTAGCAATATGTTTCAAAATACTCTTTATATCCACAGGCATAAAGGCGTAATTTTCTATGTATTGTATGGGTTGTTATGGCGTTTTTCTACGTGAAAAGTGGTTAAGGCTTGGTTCTTGCAAAATGTATCGGGGTCAAACTATAAACGAATAAATTCAAACGTGAATGAATCGCGCGATCCGCAGAGTAGCTTACAACAGATGCTCTTTTAGTGCAATTGCAATATTGCAACTTGCGTTGCGTTTTTTTTTATATGAAAGACAAGTCAAATAAGAATTTGGTACAGCTGATAGTAAATATATATCATTGTGTTCATTTATTTTGTATATTTTTGTTTTTTTTTTTGTAGCTTTACGCTTTATCCCGCTTATAAACGGGGTAGGCAGAGAGAACCGCAGGAACCTAGTGTTAATACACTCTGTTCTCCGTTTTCTGCGTTTTTAAGGCATTGCGTGCTGAGTGGCGAAGAAAATGGAAATGATAAAATCTATTCTCCCCGCGTGGGAATCGAACCCACAAACAGTCATGTGTACAGGCAGACGCCTCTGCGCCACGACGGTCCTCTTCTCCATTATTTGTATTACGATTATAAAAAAAATTAAGTACAGGGAATTTCAAGTTAAAAGTCGGAAGGCAAAGAGAATTAAAAGAGAATATAATAAAATGTCATAACACTTTGACATTCCTCTGACAACCATTCGATTATTTTTTTTATATACTGTAAGATGGCAAATTATAGTAAAACAGAAAGGCAACCTGATAGTAAGTAGATCACCCTCGGCCATAGACATCTACAACCTGAGAGGATGTGGAAGTGTTGCCAACTTTAACGTGGAAAATGTATATATACACGAGTCTCGAAAATCTCTAATTTATATTTCTCAGAGAAAACCCTAGGGCCCCTAACTAGGTAGTACTAGTATAGGTTTGGGAGTTGATAATATGATGGATAGTTAATGGCGGAACGTAACCCAGCATTTTGTCCATTTAAAGCGGGAAAATGAAAATGTTTCACTATATTTGCATTCAATAAAGAAAAATGTTGTAATAGTTTTTAGTGTTAATTCACACTGAGGATAGAAAAAGTAAGGGGAAAAAATATAAAAAATTGAACGCTGAGATATTTCTAAATGCAACCTTAATAGACAGAGGGAACCGCAGGAACCATGGGAACCTGGTGTTAAGATACTTCGTTCCTTGCTTTCTGCGTTTTTTTGAGATATTTCGTGTTGAGTGGCGGAACTCAACGCCACCCTTGTCTAGATGCCAAAGCGAATAAAATAAGTGGGAATCGAACCCACAAACCGTCGCGGTTACTCGTAGACCCTGCGTCACGACGGTTCTCAAATTTAGCTTACGGACCGAAAAAATATCCACAAAGCTCTACGATTTAAGTAATCTATAAAATCATCAATGCAACCTCATTTATCTCGGGCGTCGAACCCGCAAAAACGTTGCCCTACAGATTACAGTACCGACTACAGAGTACAGAGTACAGTAGCACAGAGTACAGTAGCACAGTAGTTGGTATACTAGAGGTATATTAGTACTGCGTAGAGATTGTCGCTTAGCTGTAAACAGGGAAAAATGTTGAGTAAGGTAGTAAAAACTGGGTGTTTGTAATGCAAGTGAATTGATCCGTAATAAAATTTGATTTTCCTCGTGAATAAATGAATAAATAATTATTTATTACTCAAGAAAATAGTAATATATATATATATATATATATATATATATATATATATATATATATATATATATATATATATATATATATATATATATATATATATATATATATATATATATATATATATATATATATATATATATATATACATATATATATATATATACATATATATATTTATATATATACATATATATATATATATATATATATATATATATATATATATATATATATATATATATCTATATATATATATATATATATATATATATATATATATATATATATATATATATACATATATATATATATATATATATATATATATATATATATATATATATATATATATATATATATATATATATATATATATATATATATATATATATATATATATATATATATATATATATATATATATATATATATATATATATATATATATATATATATATATATATATATATATATATACATACTCAAAAAAAGATATAAAAAAATGATATAATTTTTTTATGTTTTTTTTTTTTACTTTTTTTCCTTTACTTAGTGTGGATTAATATTTTAAAAATCAGAAAAATAGATTGATAAAATGAATAAGCATATGAGAATGTCGACCCGGCGTCACGAACTTGACGGCTTCAAAGCCCTCAACCTACCTTCTATAAGCGGGGTAAAGCGCTAAAAAAAGATATCTAAATTACACCGTATAGGCATCAATCATAACATAAAGCTATTTAGTGAAAGCACCAATAATCGAGTTTGCTTGTGTTAATAATTTATTTAGTATACTTCATTGTTCCAACCGTGGGAGACTTCCCGCTTTCTACTAAACGGACAGACGGGCGACATAACATTTTATATTTATTGTTACAACGATCATAAACGCTTTATGTTGCATGGCAATTTTGTTTGATTTAACTAAATATCTTATATTTTGCGTGTTAAATAGAAAATAGAGTGATATCTTAATTTTCTCTTAACTCTCCGCTCGTACAGTTACTAAAGAGAACCCTTTCCAGTTTAAATAACACGTTATAATGTGTATTTTTTATTAATTATGAAGAAAAATGTTTACAATTAGCCATTGCCCAGCTTATATACTCTATACAGTAACATAGCAACACCTAAGTAATTAAACATCATATTTTTGAAAAAAGCTGTAAGTGTCCTATAAAGCTTACAATTTTGTCTTGTAAGTTGTAGTAATAAAGTAAAAAAATATGTCAGTCAACAAGCATCTCTCAAATTCGTTACTATATATTCATAAAAGGGCTTACTTATCCCATTCTTGCGGAGAGCCATACTAGCCTGCGGGACTGAATCTTATTTTCTTTACATAATATAATTAAAATGTACTTTGATAACTTATAATTAACACAATGGATTTTAATACGGTTTCCACTAATGTCAATTAAATGATTTATATATATGATAATGTGAAAACCGTCGTGGCGCAGAGGCGTAACGTGTGCCTGTAAAGCGACGGTTTCTGGGTTCGATCCCCAGTCGGAGAGGATGGATTTTTCTATTTCCATTTTCTTTGCTCTGGCAAACTAGGCAAAGCGCGGCGTTGAGTTCCGCCACTCAACACACAATGCCTCGAAGAAAAGGCGGAAAGCGGGGACGGAGAAAGCAGGGACTAAGTAACGGAGTGTTTTAACACTAGGTTCCCACGGTCCCTGCAGTTCCCTCTGTCTACCCTGCCATGTGCGGGATAAAGCGTGAAGCAAAAAAAAAAAGAAAAAAAAATGTGAAGACGCGAGCGGAGTATACTTGCTTGTTATATTTTTGTTTTACTTGCAATCTAAATTCCAAATGTACGTTTGATGTACGCTTTAAATAAGATTATATGAAGTGTCTGTGAAAAGTATTATTTTTTTAAAGAAATCTTCAACGTCCTTAACTTATGTGGTTAGTGATTAATTAAATTCTGTATATTTTTTTACTTCGCTTTTTATCTCGCTCGTAGCTAGGTAGTCAGAGGGAACCGGGGAACCTAATCTAAGCCCACTGCAGAGGAGTTGAGTGGCGAAACTCAATGACTCGTTTGTCCAAACCAAAAGAATAAATGGAAATGGGAATCGAACCCACAAACTATTGCGTTTACAGGTAGACTGTACCTACACCACGACGGTATATACTCGTATAGGTATAAATACCTGTAGATCTATTAAAATGCGGAAACACTTCTAGCTTTTACTAAAATACAACTTTCACGTAATCTGAACATATACAGACATATCTAATCCGATAAAAAGTTGTACGAAACGTTTCCTTTCATCTGCAGGAAGAGTGACCGCTTCTAGTTTAACGAACATGCTGTATAAAAATGTTCTTTTCACATTAGTTCCTGGAAGGAGCGGCTGTGAAAGTTTTATTTTAAATGTATCTATAATAATAAGAGAACCGTCGTGGCACAGAGGCGCAGGTCTGCTTGTAACGCGACGATTTCTGGGTTCGAGTCCCACTCGGGGAAAGATGGATTTTTCTATTTCCATTTTCTTCGCTCTGGCAACTAGGCAAAGTGCGGCGTTGAGTTCCGCCACTCAACACGCAAAGCCTCGATAAAAGGCGGAAAGCGGGGACGGAGTCGGCCGGGACTAAGCACGGAGTGTCTTAACACTAGGTTCCTATGGCTCCTGTAGTTCTCTCTTCCTACCCTGCTATGTGCGGGACAAAACGTGAAGCAAAAAAAAATCTATAATAAATCTATTCCATAATTTAGTTCGGGGCCTAATAAAGCATATAGCAAAATATACAGAGAGAATTCATTACTAAGCCACCATCTTCTCTACCTTCAACTTGAATTTAAACACTGTGTATTGAGTGATGGAACTCTACACCGCAGTCTATTCTATGGCAAAGAAATAAAATAAATACATTTTCCGAGTTGGAATCGATCTCGCGACCTTCGTTTATCCAGCCAAACATCTACTGCGTCACAATGGCTTATGAGATAAAGAAAATTAAAGCAATATTTTAAATACTAACATTGTAAAGTAATCTCAAGTTGTTTTCTATGAATCATTGTAATAAACATGCATACGTGCTATACGTATCATAATTTTATCATACTTAATTGCAGTTTCTCATTGGAAAATATGCGTGCTAGTTGAACGTATGCAAGTCATGTGCAATTAGTGTATTTATAATATAAAATATATTTAATAATTTTATATTTTTATGATTTTTAAAGTGTTAATCCACAATGAGGATAGAAGAAATATTTAAAGAAAACATATTTGAGGACCGTCGTGGCGCAGAGGCGCAACGTCTGCCTGTAACGTGACGGTTACTGGGTTCGATCCCCAGTCGGAGAAGATGGATTTTTCTATTTCCATTTTCTTCGCTCTGGCATCTAAGGCAAAGCGCGGCGTTGAGTTCCGCCACTCAACACGCAATGCCTCGAACACGGCGGAAAGTGGGGACGGAGTAAGCAGGGACTAAGTAACGGAGTGTCTTAACACTAGGTTCTTATAGTTCCTGCAGTTCCCTCTGCCTACCCTGCCATGTGCGGGATAAAGCGTGAAGCTAAAAAAAAAATATATATATATAAATATTTGAACGCAGCGGGATTTCAACCTCTCAATTTGCGTCCTCTTTACTGAAGTGAACTGAACTGTGCTAGTTTTTAAAATATTTTTTTGCAAAAATTTGTTGGAAAAATTTTTTTTTTTCAGTTTTTCAAATAGACTGACTTAGTGTAGGGAGAACTTAGTTGCAAGGCTTTCCGTTGTCCCAATTCCACCGGATTTACGGAATATAGAGCAAAATGAGGCGGAATAACGCGAAATAATATTTATTAACGGCGGAATAACACTCAATAACTGTGGAATAATTTCCAGTAACTGATCTGTCATTTTTTAATATTACCCAATTATATATGCTTGTATAATGAATGCAATGTGACACTTACAAAGCGACTAACACTGTTTGCACTTCTGTCTGCGTCAACAAAAACGTATATAGAGCAATAACCTGCGTTTCAAGTAGGTGGTATACGTACAATAATTATTTAGGTTTATAATAGAAGGTAAATTATATATTTTTATTGTTTCTCAAGGTCATATGAAGATTTTAAACCTAAACTAATATCGAATATCTAAGTATAAACTTAGATATTCGATATTAGTTTCCCGGAACACAGTAACAAAGCTTTAAAGTCAACGTAATCAGAAGCTGTGAACGTTCTTATTTACGTTTTTGTCTCCATTTGTATGGAAATAAAGTAAAAAAATTGAGTATAATCCAGTGAACAAAATCAAATAAAATCGATTAAAACTCACTAAACAAAATCGAATGAAATACAGTAAACGAAATCGAGTAAAATACACAAAATGAAAATAAAATCGAGTAAAATCTAGTAAAAAAAGAAATCGCGTAAAATCCAGGTAAAGCGCGGCGTTGAGTTCCGCCACTCAACACGCAAGGCCTCGAAAACGGCGGAAAGCGGGGACGGAGAAAGCAGGGACTGAGCAACGGAGTGTCTTAACACTAGGTCCATAGAGTTCCTGCAGTTCCCTCTGCCAACCCTGCAATATGCGGGATAAAAGCGTGAAGCTAGAGTAAAATCCGGACTACAAGCCAATTGAATTAAAAGTCTAAGTATTTGTGCATTGTCTTACGTCAAATGACAATCACCATGTTTTCAACCAAATATCTAAATAAACATTAATTTTCGTTAATATATACTAGGACCGTCGTGGCGCAGAGGCGTAAGCGTCTGCCTGTAAACGCGACGGTTTGAGGGTTCGATTCCCAGTCGGGGAAGATGGGTTTTTATATTTCCATTTTCTTCGCTCTGGAAACTAGGCAAAGCGCGGCGTTGAGTTCCGCCACTCAACACGTAAAGATGTAATGCCTGGAAAAAAGGCGGAAAGCGGGGACGGAAAAAGGATTATCCGAATACCTCACAACATTCCGGTTAATCGAGTTTCTATAGTATAGTGTATTAAGCTTTTCAAACTTACCCTAACGAAAGGGTTTTTCTTTGGCAGCTCATGGTCGACTTCGTCCCGTTCCTCGTCGTCCGCGGAGTTAACCCTCACGCAGGTCTTATGCTGATTATCACTCATACTCCGCACACATTATACACGTTACACTTTACACTTATGCACTTACACTTATTGCTGTAACACTTCACTTTAACACTTTCGTACCTGGAATTCCATAATTTTCTTTATAGATTCAAAATTGTGGCTTTTGGGTGATTTTTAAGGCTTTTATAATTAAGTTATGTTATTATACACTTCTATTACACTTCACTTAAACACTTTTATAACTGGAATTTCATTTCTATGAGTTTAAGTTTTAATAACTTTTCTTTTGAATTAAAAAAAATAATAATAAATTGACAAAAGAACTGAAGGAACTAAAGCTATTAAACAATTGAACTCAGTAAAATTTACTTAAAGAAAACGTATACAAGACTTTGACGGGATTTTTTTTATAACACTTTAAACATCGTAAAAAAAATCACAAAAAAAAATAAAATACCAATTTCAATATAAATTTACGATAAAATAATAATATATAAAAATATTACAAATTAACATACAAGATATTACTATATATGAGTAAAAAAGAAAATTAATCGATTTTTTAAATATGATTTTCTATTATTATAACTTGAAATCCACTCAGTTGTTCCACTGTACTGTACCAGCAATATCTGTAACAAAATGTAGCCGTTATACATCGTTTTACGACATTCGAGATAGTGACTAATTATTTATTTAATTATGACAAATCTTTTTTTTACACTGATTTCTAAGAATTTTGTTGTTCATTAAAGTGATTTTAATTGAATCAAATCGTATTTTCTATGTATTCTTCATAGTTTTACGCTTTGTCCCTTATATTTTTATAGTGAAATAGGCGGAGGGAACCGCAGTAACCGTGGAAGCCTAATGTTAAGACACTGCGTTCTCCGCTTTCGACCTTTACGAGGCATTGCGTTGAGTGGCGGAACTCAACGCCGCGCTTAATCTAGAAACAAAGGCGAAGAAAATGGAAATAAAAATCCATCTCCTCCGAGTGGAAATTGAACCCACAAACCGTCGCGTTCACAAACAGACGTCACGATAGTCTTCAATTAAAGCATTCTTAAAATATTTTAAAATTAAGAATGTAGAACAAAAATTTAACTTCCTTTTTGTATACATGGTAGGTAGAGAGAGCTTAGTGACTAAACACTTTGTGCTGTTTTTCCATCCTAATCGAGATATTACATTTAGTTTTACTACATAAAATCGATTATAATTTACAGTTAAACTAAGTCCCATGGCGTGACACTGGCCTCTTTAACGTAATTATAAAAATTTTTAACCATGACTTAACATAACCGCTTCACAATTTATCTAGCAGTTAATTTAACTAAAAATATAGATGTTTATAATATAAGAACTTCATTAAAGTCAATTTAATTAATTATTTAACAGTTCTCTTACTTATCACTTAAACACACCTATACTGTATAATCGCTAATACTGAAACTACAAGATGTGTGTTAACGATGTACACTGATAATATTCGTAATCAGGCACAAACAACACTTGAGCAATTGTCACGTTGCTCATTAAAGAGATAGCATCAAGTTGTGTAATTTTGTCAATGTTAGTCGGGATATATATATATATATATATATATATATATATATATATATATATATATATATATATATATATATATATATATATATATATATATATATATATATATATATATATATATATATCATTCATTATAATTAAAAAAACAGTAACTTAACCTCGTACACTCCTTATCAGTCTTCATTATATTATACCTCATGAAACATTTTTTTTAATGCAATCAAAAGAGGCCCTAAAAAGTTCAAAGCTTCATTTATACTTCAAAAATACTTTAAAACAGTTTAATTTAATATGTGTAACGTGAAAATCAAAGCACTGGTTATTTATTGCTGTTTCACAGCAATGTTACCAAGATGGTGGCGTCTGGAATGCGGTGATAATTTCTTTATCGAACACATTATTGTGTACACTCTACTTGTATGTTTCCTAAAACAAAGGACGTTTTAGTTTAAACGGAGACATACAATTCACTCAGTTTTCTACTGTTCTTTTATTTCAATGTTTTTATGATTTTTGGGGAAAATATTAAATTAACATAACTTCTAGTTTCTTAAAATAGATTTCAGGTAAGGTTTTTTCAAATAGATTAACACTTTAAATTTCATGAAAATATTTTTCAGCTCTCATTCTTATAGAATTGTCAAATGTAGAATTTTTGATATTGGGAATCAAAGATTATGATACATAGATATGAAATCTAACTAATTATATATCTCGATATTCATATATTATATGATGATGGAGGTATATATGTGAAATCGTATATAGTTTCACGCTTTATCCCGCACAAATCTGTTGTATTATGGAGCTATAGGCAGAGTGAAACAGAAGAACCATGGGAACCTAGTGTTAATATGTTCCATTCCTCCCGCTTTCTCCATCTTTTGCTGCATTGCGTATTGAGTGGCGGAACTCGACGCCTTCATATTTAGGCAAGCATTGGCATCTGCGATGGCATTTAGCATTGCCACGCAATGCCTCATATGGAAATAATATCCATCTTCACCTCATTGGAATCGAACCTACAAACCGTCTCGTTTACAATCTAACGCTGTGCCTCTGCATCACAGTCTTTATTCCTTAAGCAAGTTTAGTACATCAGCATTTCAGTGTTTATAGATAGAATAGTTACTCGATTCATTTCTCGATACGACAGAGTGTATAATTTGTCGTCGATTGAATTAGATCACAATGTATGGTACGGTCACGGATGGATTTCTATGTTACAGATGAAGTGGTAACGGCAATAGGCATTTCGTAGAATGATTGTAGACATATTAATATTAATATAAAAATGTTATCTATAATATTTTTTGTATGATCTGTTTTGTTGTAAGATGATGGCGTGACTAACTCGCTTCGCCAATGTCACGTTGTATGGCTTTTTATATAAGAATTATGAGTATTCTCAAATGTAATATGAGGGTTTCTTTTTTTTTTTTTTTAGCTTCACGCTTTATCCCGCACATGGCAGGGTAGGCAGAAGGAACTGCAAGAACTTAGTGTTAAGACACTCTGTTACTTAGTCCCTGCTTACTCCGTCCCCACTTTCCGCCGTTTTCGAGGCATTGCGTGTTGAGTGGCGGAACTCAACGCCGCGCTTTGCCTTAGATGCCAGAGCGAAGAAAATAAAAATAGAAAAATCCAAAGTTACAGGCAGACGTTGCGCCTCTGCGCCACGACGGTCCTCAATCCTATCCTCAATTTTTATTATATTAACAAGCAATTCACAATGCAATTTAATTTTTTATAAGAAAATTAAATTGCATTGTGAATTGCTTGTTAATATAATAAAAACTAAAAATACTTAAACATAACTTCTGTAATATCTTATAATATCATATATTTTACACTAATTTTAAACGTTTTCTTTTCAAATTAAAGTAGTCTAATAATAAAATGGTTAAATCCCATTACGAACTACAGCACAGCATGCTCTAATTCCTCACTACACACGAGGTCGCTACGCTTGTCAAGGATGGTCATAATCAACTTTAACCAGGTCTATCGATATATCCAATATATATATATATATATATATATATATATATATATATATATATATATATATATATATATATATATATATATATATATATATATATATATATATATATATATATATATATATATATATATATATATATATATATATATATATATATATATATGTATACTTTATAAGATACTTACGAGATCTGCCTTGGAGATTAATAAATTTTAATAATACCTATCATATAGAGACAAGTTTATGACTTACAATTTAACTATTGCTACCGTTTCAAAGATCAAGAAAATTTTCATTGGTGAAAAGTATAGCCGATGTTCGAAATTCAGTTCAATTCAAATGACAGATAATTGATAAAACAAATTCTACTCGTTAGCCGATTAGATATGCTTGAAAAAACGTTTGCGCAGTCTTTTTGTCAATCTCTAAAATTGTCTTTTAGCAAAAAAGATTTCTAACTTTAACTTATCCTTAGAAAGTATTAAGCTACTAAAACTAACCGGATAACCCATTAGTTATATTTAATAGTGACATTTTTTTAGTTAAAAATTCTTTATTATTAATATTGAGGATCGTCGTGGCGCAGAGGCGCAACATGTGCCTGTAACGCGACGGTTACTGGGTTCGATCCCCAGTCGAAGAAGATGGATTTTTCTATTTCCATTTTCTTCGCTCTGGCATCTAAGGCAAAGCGCGGCGTTGAGTTCCGCCACTCAACACGCAATGCCTCTAAAACGGCGGAAAGTGGGGATGGAGTAAGCAGGGACTAAGTAACGGAGTGTCTTAACACTAGGTTCTTATGGTTCCTGCAGTTCCCTCTGCCTACCCTGCCATGTGCGGGATAAAGCGTGAAGCTAAAAAAAAAAATTAATATTAAATATTTTTTTTTAATAATACATTCTAAATATAGAATAAATAAATGCAGATGTTATTTTTATTGACACTTTTATAGTCATTAACGTCAACCTCGTATTGTCAGCTGCTGTGTAAAAAAATTGTCGTTTTAATAATTATTAATAATACTTTCAGTAAACTTTCAAGTGATACGCGTTAAAACAATAATACCTTTAGTACATATACTTATAAACCACACAAGATATATTGAAGATGAGGACCGTCGTGGCTCAGAGGCGTAAGCGTCTGCGTGTAAACGCGACGGTTTGTGGGTTCGATTCCCACTTGGGGAAAATAGATTTTTCTATTTCCCATTTTGCTTCGCTCTGGAAACTAGGCAAAGCAAGGCGTTGAGTTCCGCCACTCAACACGCAATGCATCGAAAAAGGCGGAAAGCGGAGAAAGCAGGACCTAAGCAACGGAGTGTCTTAACATGCCTCTGTCTACCATGCCATGTGCGGGATAAAGCGTGAAGCTAAAAAATAAATAAATAAAAGATATATTAAAAAAAAACGCACAACCGAAATTGTAAAGTGTAGAACACTGAATTTTAGTATGAAAGATCGTTAAGTGTAGGAAAAATGTTAATATAGTATTTCCGGAAATTTCAAAGGGAACGAGAAAGAAACAGATTTTTTTTTTGATATTTCAGGTAATCATCTGTCAGACAAAAATAGAGGACCGGCGTGACGCAGAGGCGCAGTGTCTGCTTGTACACGTGACGGTGTGGGTTCAATTTCCAATAGGGGCGGGGCCTCCTTTTTCTGCGCTTCGAAAGGTAGAAAGTGGAGAATGAAGAGTCGTAACACTAAGTACTACTATGAGCGGGATAAAGCGTGAAACTAAAAAATTACAAATTTGAAATTGTCTTATAAATTTAATTATATATGTACTTGACGAAATTAATATGTAACATGTATCGTTATTCAAAAAACATATAAAAAGATATAATAGCTTTATCGGAGAGTTAAAAAACTACGTGTTGATGTAAAAATAGTTTTAAGATGTCCACTAGGCCGAAGTGAATTGTAGGCAATAACGTTCACCTACAGACATGAAATAAGATAATTGGACAAGGATTTTCACGGGTATTTAGGACACGTGCGTGCATATATGCATACGTCTATATGCACATGCATACAACATATTTGCATCTTAGTGCCACGAATGTAAAAAGAGAGTAGTGAGTTTTGTTGTTTCGTAAAACGTTTTTTTTCTTTGTGGACATATTGAATCTAGTGTTAAGACACTTCGTTCTTCACCTTCAAGAGTTATATTTCTTTTATGGATTTTGTTAGTGTTAATTCAAATAGAAAGAATACTTAAAGAAAATATTGTTTAATTCCCACTATAGAGATGCTAACAGTGAAAAAGTTGTATAAAGCATATTAGAAATTCGATGCATGGAAGCATGGCTTAGTGGTCAGAGCGATTGGACAGTTTCTTGAAGCGCGATGTCAAATCCTTCTACGTTATAATTTTTTTATTTTGGTGTGTTATTTGTTATATTTTATCTAGCCTGACCTTAATTTTTATATTTCATATATTTACTTATAAAATATTGTAAGTGAAGTTAAATTATAAAAAAATATAAGAAATTTACAAACATACATAACCATATATCACTATATATAAACATATGTAGCTATATATCTACGAGTTATATATATACGATCTCGTATATATATAACTTTAACCATAATTAGTACTATTAACGGTACGGAACACTTTGTATGCATCATCGAGTCACACTTGCTTGATTTTATCTTTCAATGAGTTACATTTCAACCTACTTTGACGTCGCGCTTAAGCAACTATGGCATTGTGATACTATTGTAGGTAGATACTTGTGAATACGTATAGAAACTAAATTATTTTTTTTATAATTTTTAACTTTATACACACTGTACACTGAACTGACGGACGGACTGACGGACTGAAATATATATATATATATATATATATATATATATATATATATATATATATATATATATATATATATATATATATATATATATATATATATATATATATATATATATATATATATATATATATATATATATATATATATATATATATATATATATATATATATATATATATATATATATATATATATATATATATATATATATATATATATATATATATATATATATATATATATATATATATATATATATATATATATATATATATATATATATATATATATATATATATATATATATATATATATATATATATATATACTAGGTAACGTGCGTTGCCTACTTTTAGGTACTGCAAGGTCGTTAAGTTGTGATTTTTCCTGCCATTACAGTTATTTTCCTTGTCAATAATTTATTGATGAAAGTGAAGGTCAGTTAAAATTCCACTCAGGGTCATTTTTAACATTTAGCTACGGATCCCTAATAAAACAGTAGCCGATCATAATAATATTTTAAATTTATATTTATTTAAAAAAATATATTTATTTTACTTTACTATTCTAACTGAGACTGCCATAATTTTGTTATAAGTTATTTGAAATGTTGAATTTTTCTATAATTTATAGTGAGACTGAATAAATAGATGTTATAAAATTAAAAAAAAAATAACCATTCAATAATCTTTTTAATTTTTTTATTAAATTCAGTATAAATGGTTTCTCAAAAGTCAGATAAGGCTCGAACACACATACATACATATGTGTAATTATACAGATGTACTTTCACAGTAATAAATGACCGACAATTATGAACTTTTATGTCATACCCTGATTCCTTCGATTTCACCTTTTACCTCAATTTTGGTTTTTATATACTTGTAGAGAATAAAGAGAGTGGAGAAGATTACATGAATTTTTTTTTTTTTAATTTAAAATGAGACTATGGCTAATTAACAAAATGCCAACGAAAATATGACATTCTGTTTGACATGAAACAGTTTTGTTTTTTTTTTATATATTATTTTTTTAATTTTTAATTTTTTTTTTAAGTTTTGTTTCTAGTTTGACGCTTTATCCCACTCGTATCAAAGTAAGCAGAGAGAACCGCAGAAGCTGTTGTAAGCCGTTGCTAAGACACTCTTCTTCTTCTTCTTCTTCTTCAGTTCTTTCATTTTAAAATGAATACCTACTCATAAATTGCGAAAATCTAAAATCTTATTAAAACATTTGCTTTAAACTTAGTATAAAATAAAGCTAGCTTCCAATTAAATGTGATTTTCACTTATAGATAGAGTTATTCGAGAACTGTTCTGGTGCAGAGGCGTAAGCGTCTGCTAGTAAACGCGACAGTTTGTAGGTTGGATTACCACTCGGAGAAGATGGATTTTTCTGTTTCCATTTTCTTCGCTCTGGAAACTAGGCAAAAGCGCGGCGTTGGCGGAAAGCGGGGACGGAGAAAGCAGGGATAAAGCGTGAAGCTAAAAAAAAAGATAGAATCAAAAAGAGAGAGAGTTATTCAAGAGAGCGACAATAACACACTATATGTTAGATCGCACTCGCTAATCTCGGGAACTAGATACTGGGTTCAATTTTTTTCTTTTTTTAATAAATTTAACTTGGATTGTTACAGAGTTAATTTGATATAGTACCTACATCAGGCTAATCGTCTTGATGGAACCCATTAGGCCTATAGTCAAAATGACGTCTGCCACTTAGTATGTATAACGTGTTATACACAAGCGAAGCTGCGGGTAGAAGCTAGTGCATAAAATGTATATATTAGAGCGTTAAATAAGCTTCTATAAAATAGAAATAAATAGCTTTTCCACTTTCCGATCGAATTAAGTATTTAGAAACAAAACTCTTAATTTTGTTTACGTAATTAGATGAACGAACGAAGTGTGGGTGTTATATTGTAAATTGTTTTTTCGTAAATGAGTGAGTGAATGATTGCCTACGAAGTGCCAACCTACAAAACAAAAGCCTTGCGAACGACAATGAACTAAATGCAAATTGATAATGTTTAATTTTCATTAATGAATATTGAATTCATGAATTTTAAGTATTGATAATTTAATTCAGTCTCTAGTACTTTGGTACATCACTGGCCACACAAAAATGGCTTTTAGGGCTTTTAAGGGCTTCTGTCTCTTACCCTTTATTGCCATCATCACTAGAATCTGTAGTTTTTATATTTTCAAAATTCGAACCTACTATCCTTTGCAGTCAATGGCGTCCTAAATGGACCAAAAAATCAGAAAAATTGTAACGACTCTTATACTGTATTTACAGCTCAACAGTTTTTCTATATTTACACTATAAAGTTGACAAAAGCAAATAATTATTCTGCCTTGTAAACAATTTATTGTCTGTATTTAAAAAAGTCATTTGACATTCTTAAGATGATCTTTACCTTCTACGTTTAATAAAAGACAGCTGCACAGAATATAAATAATGCGTCAAAATCTACATTAGGGTAGGACAAGGTCGTGTGGGGCGATTTTAAAGCCCGGAAACTCATTTCTAAGGTTACAATGGCTGTACATAGAGCCTTGTTGTTGATATAAAAAAGTATTTGAATATGTATTTCTGTATGTAAAATTGAAATTTGGATTGTGTAATATTTTTATATTTTTTTATTTGTTCTTTTTTTTTTCTAGCTCCACGCTTATCCATATTGCAAGGTAGGTAGGGAACTGCAGGAACCATATGAACCTAGTGTTATACTCCGTTGCTTAGTCCCTGCTTTCTCCGTCCCCACTTTCCGCCTTTTTCGAGGCATTGCGTGTTGAGTGACGGAACTCAACGCCGCGCTTTGCCTAGTTGCCAGAGCGAAGAAAATGGAAATAGAAAAATCCATCTTCCCCGAGTGGGAATCGAACTCTCAAACCGTCGTGTTTACAGGCAGACGCTGACGCCTCTGCGCCACGATGGTCCTATTTGTTCTTAATTATTTATTATCTATTAAGAAAGGAATCAATTGAAAAAATTAACTAGTAATTAAAAAATAAGATTAACTTAAGTGGTTCCATTTAAGTTCAGAACGAAATTCTTTAATTAGTATTCATATTGGTATGTAGTATAAAGTATAGAAATCTCTTATAAAAGAGGGTAATCTTACATGATAAAGACTATAAAAGTGAAGAACTTATGTTAATTAGGGCAGTTGCGCACAGGCAGCGGTCCGTATTGGAAGGCAACTACTACTGAAGTATAGCTATTGAGTGACATATGTCATTTGCTAGAATTATATAGTCCTGTCCGAATACGCTTGAAACATATAGTCTTCAATGTAAATCTATAATTTTCTTAAAAAATATCTCACACCACTTCTGTAGGAACAAATAGTGGGAATCGAACCCACAAATCGTCGCGTTACAGACAGTTTGCCTCTGCGCAACAATGGTTCTCGATTATTATATGTGATTTATTCTAATATTTTTAGACAATTAATGTGGAACACTTAAAAACATGCTTAATCAAAATTTATACTGAATTTGAACCTAATGACTTAAAGAATGCAATGCCTAATGTTATATAGTCACGGATTTCCGATATCAGGTCTCCCAAAAGCGCCGGTCCCGCCACGTAACTGTTACTTCCATAGAACAAAGGCGTAGAAGTGCCTTATTATTTATTATTTTTGTTTTTTTTTTACTATTATTTTTAAAGTATTATTTCACATTTAGGCAAGAGAAATATTTACGTAAAGATATTTGTATTTGTACCTCTAGAAACCGTTCAAGGTCTCTTAACACCAAGCCATTTATTATGTACGTTTTCAATCATCATTTCGTCGAAATAAATTTCAAATTTTACACCATTTCTTTTTATATTTACTAAGTTTTGAACATAAGTTTTTAATATAAACTACAGTTGCAATTTTCTTGACTAGGCGTGTAGGTTTAGTAGAAGTTTAAATAAATAAATGAAAAAATAAGCTATATATGCAAAATAAAATCGTATGTAAAAAATAAATGATCTCCATAACAAATATGAAAAAATAAATATATATTAGGTATACATATAAAAAACCATGTAAGTGCCACTAAATTCGAACGCTAGACTACCTTTATGACGTCCAAAAGCTAAAGATACACTAATTCAATGAAAATATTAAAAAAGTGTATCATGACTTTCCAATACCGCTTGTTCTTAGACGTACACAGTTAGGTAAGAAAGAGAAAAACGATAATAATATAATGTGCGAGCGAGACGGATGCGATCGATGCGCACGCGCAAGTGGACTGTGAAGAATGTAGGGTTGAGTTATGAATGATTTTCATATTAATTTTGTATGTGATTTAGTTTTGTCGTTTGAAAGTGGCTTTATTTATATATTATCTTCATTATTAAGACTTATTTTAAGAGAACATTACTAACTAAGGCTCTTTTCGAACTGATTGAACTATTCCTTTATCCATTCCTTTATCGGACTACTAGGTGCAGGTTCCATACATATCCAAATATCGTACTAAACAGTTTGACAGTTAGTTTTTTGTTAGAATCGCCAAGATCACGTACATGATTTACTCTATTTAATTGAGTCCTATTCAGACAGTATTGTTGCTTTATTATATTTTTATTTTTAGTTATTGTTATAGTGTTACATTGGTAAAGTTAGAACGTAATTTATTAAGAACACAATATTCGCTAATCCTATTAAGATCACTTTGTAAATCATGGCAGTCCGACAAATCCCGCACACTTAAGTATAATTTAAGATCATCCGCGTACAACAGGAACTTGCAATGTTTGAAGCATTGATTTATGTCATTTGTAAAGATTATAAAAAGCAATGGACCTAGTATAGATCCCTGTGGTACGCCGGAGGATGTAATAAAAGTATGTAAACAACCTGCCTGGATCTTTTTACCTGATAAGTGGAACCCTGGAGCCTTCAAGAGTAGAATTGACATGTTTTTTTGGACGCACGTGTACCACTTTCGTCTTCATCTACGCTTTCCAACAGGTGAGATAGAAGACTAATGCCTATGCCATTATAACTATATAAA
The DNA here is from genome assembly GCA_037178615.1 of Dione vanillae. NCBI lineage: Eukaryota > Metazoa > Arthropoda > Insecta > Lepidoptera > Nymphalidae > Dione > Dione vanillae. The sequence goes on from JAZFAU010000264.1 coordinate 417,673, forward strand.
AAATATACTTACAGACGACGACTAAAATTGAAGGCGTATGTGTATATTTATATCTCTCGATCCGTACGTATTGTTAGATAAAATATTCTTTTATTTTTTATATGGAAAGATATTCTCTATCGTCTTGCTTGTTAGCCTATATCTATATATATATTGGTAGGAACCAACAAGATTTTTCTCAATACTTTCTTACAGAATCCTACAAAAACTTTAGAAAATGTGTATTTTTTTGTAAAACTACACGAAATCCCGCTTAATTGGGTAAAAGGGAACTATGGAGAAGGGGAATGGGGAAGAACGACAAATAAAGAAGAATAAGAATCCGACTCCACAATTAAAAAGAAGTAAAAAGAAAAAAAAAGGAGATAACCCTATACGAGTTCGTGCATGACGCATCGCACGCACGTTTAATACGATACGCTGTACAGTACGTACCTACATACCGCTTCCTACACTTTTATGGTGTCCTGGTACCCGTGCTCCTTAACGCGTGTACTTGTTTTTTTTCTTTTATTGACTTAGGTAATCTCGCTTCCGTATTTCCTTCCATAGAAATTATTTCTGTTACGTTTTACAAAATGTAAAATCTAAATATATATATAATGTGGTACAATGTATATAGGCTATAGTCTTTATAGCCTATATAGGCTATAGTCTTTATTGACTATTCTGGTACTAATTTGACAAGCCCTAGGCTATAATAGCCTTTCTGGACTTTTTCCGACTAATTTGAAATAAAACTTTAGTTCTCGAAGAAACCCGACTACAGATTTATAATCTATATTTGTATAGATGTAGACTAAAAATGACGGCATTTTTATTTTTTTTTATTGACAATTTTTTGTTACGTTTCAAAAGGATTAGTTTTCGTCCTTTTTTAATTAAAAAAATTTTAAAAACATATTTATATGTTAAATATTTTTATGATTTTGCCATTTAACCTTCCATTAAAATGACTTAAGCAATAAAAAGTATATAAATCATAAAAAAAAATAATAAAATAAAATGTTACGTACATTTGTACATCATAAAGTTAGTTGACAACATTATTTTGTATTTTCTTTAATTTATATTTAAAGCTTATTTGCTTGTGACTTACCATCATTTACAGTTAATATATATACATATATATCTGTATATCTTTCTCATTTTTTAGTCATACAAAAAATATACAATTTGTAGACACAATATAAAAATAATTTAATTAAAATTACGTCATTTACGTGAAAACTTGTATTTTAATAACTATACATCGATTTATATAGCTATATATGTAATTACATTACATTATAAAGAGCAGAATTGTAGTGCCTTTATATCAAAATATATATATATATATATATATATATATATATATATATATATATATATATATATTATTGCCCAAATAGGTGAAAAACAAATAGCGTTAAATATAAAACGAAATTTATAAACACATCACTGTGCAATGGCGGCCTTATCACTAAAAGCGATTGCTTACAGGCAACCACGAAAATAAGGAATTTAAGTAACTGGAGAGCAGAGAGGCGCAAAAATATTATATATATATATATATATATATATATATATATATATATATATATATATATATATATATATATATATATATATATATATATATATATATATATATATATATATATATATATATATATATATATATATATATATATATATATATATATATATATATATAAATAATATATATATAATTAGGTAGTTACTTATAGGTAGTACTATACTCGTATATCTAGATTTTACCAGTTTTAAGCTTTAAATTTTATAATATTACTGAAAATTAAATTTCAAATAATAACTAATTAGTAGTTAGTGGAAATGTTATAAAAATACTAATTAAGCTACATCATTGAAGAAGCGAAGATAACTATTATACATATACAAATATATATACGTACGTATGTCTGTTCAATTTTGTTAAATTTAAAAAGAAATAGTTTTTGTATTTCTTAACGATGTGGTTTTAATATTATTAATATACATTTAATTTATAACAAATTATGCTTCATAAAAAAGGTAAATTTTATTTAGCTTCCGCTGGTACTTTGGTAAGGGGTTCGATTTCCGAGTATTGTAATGTGCTTGTTAATAATTATTTTTTATACCACACTTATTGTTATATATATATATATATATATATATATATATATATATATATATATATATATATATATATATATATATATATATATATATATATATATATATATATATATATATATATATATATATATATATATATATATATATATATATATATATATATATATATATATATATATATATATATATATATATATATATATATATATATATATATATATATATATATATACGCCGTGGAATTCGATTTTAGGTATATGTAGATACAAATTACTTTTCAAGAGGAAGCAATTATAATTTTTTACTGATCAAGATCTCTTTAATTGGCAGTCAGTTTAAATTATACCTATAAAATATAAAAAAAATTAAGCATAAATGCTTAGTTAACTTACTAACTTAGTTTTTACATTTTGGCTATATATTTTATACATATATATAGGCCATGGAGGCTCTGTAGACCTTATTCGATGAATTTGGGTTCGATTCCCACTCGGGGAACATTTACATTGATATAACTTCTTTCGTTATCCATTCAACAAGACAAAACGTGGTAAATTCTGTCATTTAATAGTAAAAATCTGGGTATCAGACGAAAAAAAGAAAAGAGAACACAGTGTCTTAGGTGGAACGAAAATTGGAGAACGGAGTGTCTAAACACTACGTTCTCTTTGCTTATTGCTGTATAAGAGACGATTTCGTTCATTCGAAAGCAACCGTTATATGCTAATTGATTAATTCTCAGACCAAGGAACTACAATCAAATGCCACTTAACACATTAACATATTAATGCTCTACGCTTCTGTGAGAACGTTTATTGTATGGAATTAAAAACCTAGGATGCAGAAGTTACTTCCTAATGATAGACACTTAAAGTGTGAAATGTTAAAAGAAATTATGAATGTTTATTTTTTGCAGCTTCACGCTTTATCCCGCTCATAGCAGGGCAGGCAGAGGGAACCGCAAGAACCGTGGGAACCTAGTGTTATGACACTCCATTGCCAGGTTTACGCCTTTTCAAGGCATTGCGTGTTGAGTGGAGGAACTCAACGCCGCGCTTTGGTTAATTGCTACAGCGAACAAAATGGAAATGTAAAAATCTATCTTCCCCGAGTGAGGATCGAACCTACAAACCGTCGCGTTTACAGGCAGACGCTACAACTGCGTCACGACGGTCCTCAACTAAACTTGCTTGTTTTAATACAAGTGGAAGGTAATAAATATTAATAATAACATATAAAAGTAATAAATTTTTGTTATACGTACGTAATATATGTACATATAAAATGTTTCTGTTTAAACATTAGTTTGAAGCAAAAGATGCTCAAAATATTACAAGAAAAACACCAAAAAGGCTAAAATATAAGCCCAATTTTCGTAAATATATTAAAATATATTCTTTCATAAATAAATAAACTAGTTTTTATTTTGCATTTAAATATCAATGAAATAAAAAAAAAATAAAATAACAAACCCGCATTTTCAGTCAGCCTTGTATTATTTTATAATCTGTTTACAAAAATAACAGATAAAAAATATATTTTAAAAGTAAACGTCACACGCCATTGATGAGCCAGCCTTGACTTTGTAGCGTGAAATAACTTATTTCCGGTATATGATAATGATGACATGGAAATGGAGGTCCTTTTGAATTAATGCTTTTGCGATAGGAAAAAATAAAAAGTAGATATTCTTTTTTGAGGACCGTCGTGGCACAGAGGCGGGAAGCGTCTGCCTGTAAACGCGACGGTTGGGGGGTTCGATTCCCACACGAGAAAGATGAATTTTTCTATTTCCATTTTCTTCGCTCTGGAAACTAGATAAAGCACGGCGTTGAGTTCCGCCACTCAAAACACAATGCATGAGAAGCAGGGACTAAGCAACGGAGTGTCTTAATACTAGGTTCCACTGTCCCTGCAGTTCCCTCTGCCTACCCTGCCATGTGCGGGATAAAGCATGAAGCTAAAAAAAATTAAATAAATGTACTAGAGGTTCCCAATTTAGTGTTATTTTTGAAGATATGTCAGTCATTAGTTGCGGAATAAGAATTTTGAAAGAGATATATGATGCAAGCGTAGGTAGTAACAGATAAGGGAATGTAAGGTCTTGGTTCTTCTCCAAATAGGATGGAAGAAGTCAATGGCAGTGGACAAGGCGGCACGAGAAGCAGGGATGCTGTATTCTCTCGGACTTCAAAACTAGAAACGAAACTCAAGCTAAAGTAACAAACTGAGTCAAATTGTGTGTATTTCGAGAAAGTAAATTTAATAAAATTTCTTCTTCTTTTTTAATAAAATATCTGATGTAACAGATAAAAAACTCAATCATTTCCATTGTAACATTTGTAATATTGTACATTACACGATTTATTGGATTTAGAAACCTTATTGCAATGCATTGAAGTAACGTATAGAATAACTAGCCAAAGTAATAGGCGTATACAAAATATTTGCAAAAATTGAAGGTACATTATGATGGTACAAGGTTCAATTACGACTTCCAGCATGATTTAACTGATATCACACTTAAAAATTACTTTAGTTTATTTTGTCGCCTTATCCAAATTTAATAGCAGCTTTGTGTTAATATTGTATGATTTGAAATTCCGGCGTAACTCAACGCAGATTTTTTTTATCAAGAGAAATTTAAAAAGAAATAGGAAAGCGTGTTTTTAATGATGAAATTACTGTAATCGGCTTATACTCGATATTTCCTTTACTTCTGTTATTTATTTTCTAACTTCATAACCAGGTAGGGCAGAGACCTTAGTGCTAAGACACTCCGTTCCCTTATCGCCCGTCATGTCAAGATAATTCTTGTTCAGAGGCGGAACTCAACGCCGCGTTTTCCGCGCGTCCTATTACCGAATAGGTATTAATCGAATTATTAGTTTATATATATATATATATATATATATATATATATATATATATATATATATATATATATATATATATATATATATATATATATATATATATATATATATATATATATATATATATATATATATATATATATATATATATATATATATATATATATATATATATATATATATATATATATATATATATATAATACTTTATTGTACACCATATATAAAATATACAAAAAAAAGAACCATACATAAAGAAGTAATAATGTACAGCAGGCGACCTTATCGCTATAAGCGATCTCTGCCAGGCAACCTTAGGGTATATGGAGTATACAAAAAACGGTAGGCGGTGTACTTGCTTACTTTAAATATACACATACATAGACATACATAAACACATAAACATACATAGACATACATAAACATATATAGACATACATAAATTCACACCTAAATAAATACATAAATAATATTAATTAATAATAAACATACTTATAATGTGTATTTAGCCATACTAAAAAAAAAAAAAAAAAGAAAGATTAAATATAATAAGACAAAATTCTTATGTGAGGATCACGTAAGAAATTTTGTATGATATAATATAATACACATATATTTACAAAGTATATATTTACAACTTATTAATCTAATAAGTGAAGAAAAAAACAATAAAATAAATAAGTAAATAAATAGAAATAACCGACAATGACGATACTACATAAAATTACGTATAATTTAGAGAACTACAATACTAAAAATAATAATAATAATAATAATTTAACGAGCAAGATAGTGTGATTTTAGCATAGACTTGAAGCGGTTTAAACTCTTCGCACGTCTAAGATAGGTAGGAAGAGAATTCCACAGCCGAACAGCTTTGACTGTAAAGGAGTTGGTAAAAAAGGAAGTAGAATGAGAGGGCATCTTAAGGATAAGGTTTTGATTGGAACGGAGAGAACGATCGTGAGAGTTACGCAAAAACTCAAATCGATCTTTTAGGTAAGAAGGAGTTAAAGGATTGAACAGCACACGATGTGGAAGATGTAAGATATGGGTATTCCTGCGAAGTCTTATGGGAAGCCACTTGAGCATTTTTCGATAGTCAGAAATGTGGTCATATTTGCAAGACCAAATATAAACCGTATACAGAGATTTTGAAGTCGCTCAAGCCTATTTAAATACTCATCTCTAATATCGAGATAACAAGTATCAGCATAATCAAGAATAGGTAGTAATAGAGAGTTTGCAAGCACAATTTTAGTAGAAATTGGAAGAAAATTTCGTAGTCTACGAAGGGAAGAGACTGCCCCAAAAACCTTCCGGCCGAGTTCACTAATTTGCGGCTCCCAGGAAAGATATTGATCCATTGTAATTCCCAGGTTTTTAACTTTTAGCGCGTGCGGGATAGGTGTACCTTCAAACAACAAAGGTGTCAAATGAGACATATATATTTTGGACAATGATTTACGACTGCCTATAACTATAGATTGACTATATATATATATATATATATATATATATATATATATATATATATATATATATATATATATATATATATATATATATATATATATATATATATATATATATATATATATATATATATATATATATATATATATATATATATATATATATATATATATATATATATATATATATATATATATATATATATATATATATATATATATATATATATATATATATATATATATATATATTGGCTTCACGCTTTGTCCCGCATATGGCAGGGTAGGCAGAAGGAACTGCAGGAACCATACGAACCTAGTGCTTCGACACTCCGTTGCTTAGTCTCTGCTCCGTCCCCGCGTTCCGGCTTTTTCGAGGCGCTTTGCCTAGTTTCCAGAGCGAAGAAAATGGTAATAGAAAAATAATAATATATTTAACTATATGTAGATATGCCTTAAAATGCCTGGAAATGTTTAACTTTCTATTAATATTAATCCTAGAAACGCATGTTTGCTAAAGTACTCGAGTCACGTGTACGTTGCGTCGGTCACGCCGCGCCGCGCTGTGCAAGCGCCCGTCCTCGCCGGCCGCTGCGACCTCGCGTGCTCTGTCTTTCTTTTATTTCATTTACTTTAAAATTATAATTTAATTACTTATTTCTTTTGCTTTGTGAAGTAATTAATATGAAGATGATTTAATATTTTTTATATATTTTTTGTTTTGGCTCTGTTTTGATTAAATATATTGAAAATCTAGGTTTTGTCTACGAATTCGCTCTCGTGGTCAAATGAAAATGCCATAAAAGTTACAAAAAAAATTATTATATGATATAGCTTGTAGCACACCTAACTATTTTTTAGTTTCTAGCTAAGCTTTATCCTACGCAAGTGGGGGGGGAGGGGGGTGGGTTTCTACAGAAGAAACTGCAGGAACTTATTATTAAGATACCTAAGACTTTGAGTGGAACGCAACGGAAGAAAATGGAAACGAAATAAGTCATTCACACCAAATGGGAATCGAACTCACATACATGGACATGGACATGGACTGTTCAGAACAAAGTAATCTGTAGTTCATGAGAAAAGGTTAGCTTTCAAATAAACACACTCTTTAGGTTTATTATGTTAGAGTAACATAAATTAAAGACGTCTAGAACGTTACTAGGCATTATAATTTATAAAGAAAGTGTCAAACTATGACCAACATATATAAAATCACAATTTTTAATATACAAACAAAGATGCATTCGTCATAGTAAGTTTGTAGTAAGTCAAATTACTTAGAACGATCATGCACAATCAATTCAATGACTACATAATAAGTAGAACTGGCTTGAGGGTAGTTACTAACTACGTATGGCACAGTCATTTACAATAAGTTAGAAGTTATCTTGGTAAGGTAGGGTTAGGTTAGTATTTATTTTTAATTAGGTAAATTTAAGAGCTATCTGTATAGTTAATTTTTAAGCTATGTATATTTATGTTCCATAAACAATGAAAGAACAACAAAAAATAAACTTTTTTTACATACAATTACAAAACCGTTTATAAACGTGATTTCGCTTAAAATGTTTTAAGAAAAGGCTTAAGGAAGGTTGAGGGTCAGTGTGGGTTTGATTCCAACTCGGGGAAGATGGTTCTCCACTATTCTCTTGCTTGTAAAGTGAAGAATAAATAAAAAATGACATAAAGTTGACTTAAGAATGATCATACAAAATAACTTTTTGGTAAGTCTGACTAATTCAGGAGTAGTGAGTCGAGAATTCGTTGACGCATGACACGCGTTGCCATAGCAACGTGTACGTCACGCGTACAGAAGTGTCAACTGTCAAACATGCGGCGGTTGTGTAAATATGATTATTGAAAAATATTAGTGCACTGCACTTCTTGTCTCTCACTCTCTCTCTCTCTCTCTCTCTCTCTATATATATATATATATATATATATATATATATATATATATATATATATATATATATATATATATATATATATATATATATATATATATATATATATATATATATATATATATATATATATATATATATATATATATATATATATATATATATATATATATATATATATATATATATATATATATATATATATATATATATATATATATATATATATATATATATATATATATATATATATATATATATATATATATATATAAAAACTATAAGTGTGATAAATCTCACACTAATTTTCGCGCAATTTTCGTATAAAAGCTTTCAAAGCTTTTGTTTATACGTAAGTATTAATATATAAATAGGGAAGAGCTTTGCATTTTATTATATATTATGTAACTTTAACTACTTTTTGATTAAAGAACTAAAAAAAAGTATTTGGAAATTCGATAAGTAATTAAAAGTGAATCATGTCACGCTCTAACGTAATAAATCAAATTAGTGACGTTGAAATATAGTAGTAAATATAGTCAATTACGGCATTTATTATGGGAAAATCGTAGTTGACATGACAATATGGTTTCCCATGGATCTTATTCTTAGATTGTGAACTGGATTTCATATTGGGAGATCAAAAAATCTCGAAAAAGGCGGAAAACGGGGACGGAGAAAGCAGGACCTAAGCAACGGAGTGTGGTTCCTACAGTTCCCTCTGCCTACCCTGCCATGTGCGGGATAAAGCGTGAAGTTAAAAAATCGATTTGGCTAGTGTATTAGGAGACTTCAATAATGAATTGTAATTTTTTTTTAAATTAAAGAGAAATAGAAAATTCCCCAGGATTGGACACTGAACTGCTAGAAAATTTAAAAATTAATTGACATTCAAAAAGCGAAGCCTGAAACTTCTTTTCAATAGAATTATATGGCTTTGACTTTTAATGTCTTCTTTCTCTTATTTAGAGTTATTTACTTCAAAGAGAAATAGCAGGACCTATATTGGATCATCATTAGTTGTTCGTCTGTCTGTAATATTTTTTTTTTAACAATTTTCCCAAGATTTATTGGCAACTATCAAGCAAGCAAGTATGAAATTAATATTAAATATCCAAATCTATACTTACTTGAAACATTGAAAAAGAAATCTAAAAACAAAGAAGAATAAGGGTTCCATCTTTTCCTACTTAATTACGGAATCCTAAAAAATAGTTAAAGATATAATTAAATAAATGTAAACAGATGTTGTTCTACACGTTTTTTACTCATTAGAAGTCCGAGGCCGGGACAATTAAATGACTTACAAGCTTGGCGTTAAGTTCAAGGCTGGACTTAGATGAGCTCTTTGAATACCTAAAGTGTATTTTTATTTTATTTTTTTTCTTTATGTCTTCACGCTTTATCCCGCACGTGGCAGGGTAGGCAGGGGAAACTGCAGGAACCATAGCAACCTAGTGTTAAGACACTCTGTTGCTTAGTCTCTGCTTACCGTTTTTTTGGAGACATTGTGTGTTTACGGAACTCAACGCCGTGCTTTGTGTAGTATCCAGAGCGAAGAAAATGGAAATAGAAAAATTCATCTTCCCCGAGCAGGAATCGAACTCACAAGCCGTCGCGTTTACAGGTAAACGCTACGTCTCTGAGCCACTCCACTTAAGTTATGTATATAGGTTAAAGATAGATGAGAAGAAGAAGAAGAATATGTGAAGAAATAAAGAAGAACAACTTTACTCTTCTTCTAGTACTATGGAGAGAAGGTAGATTTTACACAGAGACATTCTGCAATGAGTTGCGGAACTCAACGCCGCGCGTTGTCTACTAGACCGAGCGTTCAAATGAGAATCGAACCTAGAATCATTATTGAAGCTGGTTTACTGCGCAACGACGGCCTCATTTGTAGTAGAAATATTAGAAGCGGTAAGCTGGAACCTAGTGTTAAGACTACATTCTCCGACTTTTGCCATTTGAGATATTAAGTGTTCAGTAGACGAAATAGCGCAGCGCATTGCTTTGTTACCAGAGCGAAAAAAAAAATTAATCCTTCCCTCACGGAAATCGAACCCACAAATTGTCGCGTTTACAGTCAAATTTTATCTCCACGCCACGACGGTCCTCGCTAGTTGTAATATACTTGTAATATTTTGTTTTAAAATCAATTAAGAGCTAAAAATTTTTTTTGTGTAGCAAAATGTGAACGTATGTTGCTAATTGGCTTAAGCGCTTAAATCTCGTCTAATAGGGCGTGACTTCCAATACCGTCGCGTTCTATATTTTTATTTAGAAATCGGAAACGTATAAACATTATATATACAAAAAAAAAACTAGGCGAGTCATATCCACATCAATTAATAATCTAATTTTTTAACAGCAAATTCTGCTGCAAATCTATCAATACGAGGTCTCCACTGTAATTTAGTCAATGGTGATACCTAGAAATATCGTAGAATCGACAGGTTCCACAGTTTCACCATTCAAAAGTACATCGGCTTTAACAGTTTTTGTACATTTAGTTTTATTTTTACTATATATATATATATATATATATATATATATATATATATATATATATATATATATATATATATATATATATATATATATATATATATATATATATATATATATATATATATATATATATATATATATATATATATATATATATATATATATATATATATATATATATATATATATATATATATATATATATATATATATATATATATATATATATATATATATATATATATATATATATATATATATATATATATATATATATATATATATATATATATATATATATATATATATATATATATATATATATATAATATATATATATATATATATATATATATATATATATATATATATATATATATATATATATATATATATATATATATATATATATATATATATATATATATATATATATATATATATATATATATATATATATATATATATATATATATATATATATATATATATATATATATATATATATATATATCTAATGATAAGACACACTGTTCTTCACTTCGCCTTTTTCAAGGCAGTGCGTGTTGAGTGGCGGAACTCAACGCCGCGCTTTGTCTAGTTGCCAGAGCGAAGAAAATGGAAATAGAAAAATCCTTCTTCTTCGAGTGGGAATCGAAAAGAAAGACAATTTACTAAGTATATAGCTTTTTTATAAAGTACAGGCAAAGTCAGTGCACGTGCTAGTCGAAGGGAGCAATGTATAGAATCTTCAAGGTCAAAAAACAATAGCGTACTAATGTTCATCTAGCGAAACAAAACAAGTAATAATGTCATATTAAATATGTATAATGAATTCTATTGACGTAGGTTAAGCAACGCTAGGTGAAACGTTAAGAAGATGGGTGTCCGTTTTTTAGATTCACGTCCTATTCCGCATATAGCACAGTAGGCAGAGGGAACGGCAGGAACCTAGTGTTAAGATATTCCGTTTTCCGCATTTTCGTGGCATTGCGTATTGAGTGGCGGAATTTGACGCCGCCCTTTGCCTAGTTGCCAGAGGAAAGAATGTGGAAATAAAAAATCCATCCCCTTCTCAGTAGGAATCGAAACCATAAATGTCGCGTTTACATGACAGTCCTATTTTCAGAATTAGCGGAAAACATAAGTAAAACGAACCGAATTGTAAAAGCACTAAAGTGTATGATATGATAGTTAAAATAATCTGAAACTTAGCTTTTTTCGTTTCATTTCTCTACTACCGCTCGTTTCGCTCATTGAATATTATTAGGTGTGTGTTTATATTATATCAAATATGTATGACAATAACAGAAAAATCTTAGTTTAATTTCATTTCGTTTCCACTGAAGGTAATATACTCAAAATAACACGATTTTTTTACCTTAAAAAGTCAAAGCGAAATTTAGCTTTCACTAATTCACACTCAAATAAAAAAATGCCTATAAATTTACCTTTGGAGATCGTTGCGGTGAAAAACATAGGGTCTGTCTGTAAGCGCCACGGTTTATGGATTCGATTCCCATGACGGTAGGATGAAATATATACTAATGCTCTGGTAACTAAGCGAACTCAGCGTTGAATTTAACTCAACACGCAAATCCTCGAAAGGCACTACGCGGCTAACAGAGTGTCTTAGCACTAAGTCCTCACGGTTCCTGCAGTTCCCTCTGCCTATCCTACTATGAGCGGGACATAGCGTGAAGCTAATCAAAAATACCTTTCTATATACGTGATGCAAGAGAAACTTAAAAAAGCCTTATGTATCTGTCTAAATTAAATCATTAATATAAAAGCGTTTCACACCGTGAGAGGGAAACCTACAATAACTATTGCATTGAAACGTCACTTTTTTACTGCAGCACTAAACTTATATTGCGGCCTGTCATCGTTATAAAAGTGGAAAGCTTGATAATTTTATATCCATAGTAATATTAAATATTAAGATATTTTTTTGACAGAAAGTGCTAATCTCAGGAACTTAAGAAACTTTGAGGAATCCATTTATGAGCTCTACCAAGAAATGTCTCAAATTCTAGCTAAAAGAGTGCTATATTATTTTACGTCTTCACGCTTTTATCCCGCACATGGCAGGGTAGGCAGAAGAAACTGCATGAACCATAGGAACTTAGTGTTAAGACACTCCGCTGCTTAATCCCGGCTTTCCGCCTTTTTCGAGGCATTGCGTGCGAAATGGCGGAACTTAACATCGCGCTTTGCCTAGTTTCCAGAGCGAAGAAAATGGAAATAGAAAAGCCCATCTTCCCATCATGGGAATCGAACCTCACGTTTACAGGACATCACGTTTACAGGCAGACGCTGCCTGTCTGGATATATCATGAAAATAACAATAAATGTAGAATTCATATTCACATAAATCCATCGCTAGCTTAAGCCTGAAATTTTAAAACGTAACTTAACGTCACGCTATATCGAGCTATACCTTTCAGCTCTCAAATATTACGAAATTAAAAACAAAAAAGATAGCAAAATAAAAATTTATTATCTGTATCTTGTATAAAACATTTTGTTATCTGTGGTGTTAATATAATGACAAGAACTTCTAAGACGTAATACGTTTTAAATAATGACAGTCTCAATAAACTATTATTAAGATAAAAACTATGTTTCTAGAACTGGAGTAATGGAGGCGATTAAAGTGACTACTAAGTGGGTACTTAAAGAAAATGTATGGAAAATTAAACGCAGCGAGAAGGGAGAAACATGAGAATATAAATTTCCTTTAAGGATTTTTTTATATTTAGTGTGGAGTTGAAGTTTCAAATTTATAATTTTTCTGATTTTATTATTTTACTATAATACCTTTGTATGGTGATTGAGACTATCGTTGTACTGAGGTACAGTGTGATTGTACACGTGAGGGTTGAAAGTTCGGTTCCCGAATCCAGCAACGACTCAAAATTGGTAGGAGGAACGTGTCTTAACACTTTTTTTTTGATTCCCTTCCGCTATATGCGGGTAACAGCGTGAAGGATCTTTGTTCATTATAACGTGTAGTCTTGAGAGTTTCATAAAATATAAATATAGATATATATATATATATTTTTTTATTTTTATTTTATTTTTTTTTAGCTTCACGCTTTATCCCGCACATGGCAGGGTAGGCAGAGGGAACAGCAGGAACCATAAGAACCTAGTGTTAAGACACTCCGTTACTTAGTCCCTGCTTACTCCGTCCCCACTTTCCGCCGTTTACGAGGCATTGCGTGTTGAGTGGCAGACCTCAACGCCGCGCTTTGCCTTAGATGCCAGAGCGAAGAAAATGGAAATAGAAAAATCCATCTTCTCCGACTGGGGTCGATCCCCAGTAACCGTTACGTTACAGGCACATGTTGCGCCTCTGCGCCACGACGGTCCTCGTATTATAGATATATAATATAATATACTTTGTATTTTGCATCATTTTAAGTTATTTTTTGTATATAGCTAAATACTATATTAAAACCAGTATATGACGTCTTAGAGATATATAAAAAAACAAAAGAAGTAACGAACATGATTACTTTTAATTTGCAGTCTGTGGCAAGGTCGTTTCAAAGATATATTACTGTATGAAAAAACAATGTATTACGTAATGCTTCAGCGACATATAAAGTTTGAGAGCTATTTTTCTAAAGTAAGAGAGGGGTTCGAATCCTACCAAAGTCCTACGAAAATTTGTGATATAAAATGATTTGGTACAAAGTATTATTAGTTAGTATATGTATATTTTTTAAGTACATTAACTAATTAATGATATTTACGCTAATTTACTCTGCATTTATAACATTGTTTAAAGGTCGTAGGTTCGGTTTGGATCCGTAGTGTAATTCTTAAAGAAGCGTTACGCTCCGCCAACCATGGCAAAAGCAAGTGAGTTTTTATGAGTGTGTATATATATATATACACACACACACATATATATATATATATATATATATATATATATATATATATATATATATATATATATATATATATATATATATATATATATATATATATATATATATATATATATATATATATATATATATATATATATATATATATATATATATATATATATATATATATATATATATATATATATATATATATATATATATAATATATATATATATATATATATATATTATATATATATATATATATATATATATATATATATATATATATATATATATATATATATATATATATATATATATATATATATATATATATATATATATAATTTCTTTTTCTTTGGCTAAGGCCAAGATCAAAGTTTAGAGAACTTTCCGCCACTTAACGGATATTTAGGTTGAAAAAAAAAATGATCTGCCGCGTGATATTTTAGAGTATTGTTGTTTAAACACATGAAATAATATTTATAAGAAATCATAGAAAAGTAGGGAATCTTAGTGGGGGAATATTGCACGTAGCAATGTAGGTAGACGGGACCACAGGATAACCAGACTGTTAAGACACTCCGTTCCGCACTTTCCGCCTTTAAGGGCATTGCGTGTCGATTGGTGGAACTTTTTCTGAGCACTATTGCCGTGTTACCAGAGCCAAGAAAATGACTTTAGTTAATTATCCCTTCATAGAAATCGAACCTACAAACCGTCTAGCATATGGACAGCCGCTGTACCTATGGACTACCATGGTTCTCGAAAATTTATATTTATTTATAACTCGTGATGGTAAAACGGAGTGATTTGTCATTACAATGTAACTTTCTCTCTGGTTAGAAAAAATATTTATAATAAAGATCAATCGGTTGGGGAGAGAGAATTTCGACGCAGCGTGACCAGAACTCATGGCATAGTGGTCAGAGCACAGGCGCGGTTTTCAAGGGGCGCGAGTTCAAATCCTGACGCGTTTAAATTTTCATGTATTCTATTAATTAATTCTTTTTATCTATCCCTAGTATTTATTTCTTTACACAAAAAATATTAAAAAAATAACAATACTATACATATATTTAAAATTTCAAGCTATACTTCAAGGAAAAGGATCTCGGTCGTAAAACCTTTTTGTAGTAATTACCGTTTGGAGTAAATTCCAGGTAGGTCCCAAATTTGCAAAGATTCTGAACGTGATTGATATGTACTATACTTTTTGAATAGGTAGCATCGCATGTTTTTGTACATTTTGTTGCATTTTTTTTTAAATGTTTTCGGCAAGCCTACAATTTATAAGGCATAAAATTTTTATTTATTTATTTATTTTTTAGCTTCACGCTTTATACCGCAACTGGCAGGATAGGCAGAGGGAACTGCAGGGACCGTGGGAACCTAGTGTTAAGACACTCCGTTGCTTAGTCCCTGCTTACTCCGTCCCCGCTTTCCGCCTTTTTTCGAGGCATTGCGTGTTGAGTGGCGGAACTCAACGTCGCGCTTTGCCTAGTTTGCCAGAGCGAGAAAATGGAATTAGAAAAATCCATCTTCTCCGAATGGGGATCGAACCCAGAAAACCGTCGCGTTACAGGCAAGATGTTGCACCTCTGCGCCACGACGGTCCTCATAATTTATTATTTGTGTTATTTGAAAAAAAGTTAAATAAGATTTGGCTTGTTAATTTCCGAATAATAAAAGGAGAAGGTGATCATTTTAGGGTCATAAAGGTTTAACGAATAACGATTAATTGCTTTAGTGTAGTCTAAAACTGTCAAACTTACAAATTGCATTCTACAGCGCCAGATTTTTTGAATTGCCTCGAATATACATATTTATTGATAAACTAAATTTTACATAAACTTAACAATTAACTAAATTTTAAGTTTTATTTTTGTTAATAATGGAGGGTAAACTGAAATAATGGACAATATATCGGTAATAATAATCGGTAAACGATTAATAAGATTTTATATATTAGAAGTAATATAACAAAATTTTATTTGATTTTACGTTACTTTTATAATTTTTATAATTATTTCACACAGTAAAGATTTCTTTAACACTCATTACGTACTGAAGTTCTATAATAGTTATTTTAAGTTCTCACTTTAAATTTACATTGTATTATTAATAAAAAAATATATAGCTACAATGACAGAAGAAAGTGTAAAGACATTTTATTTCCCACTTTAGAAGGTTTTTATATATATATATATATATATATATATATATATATATATATAATATATATATATATATATTATATATATATATATATCTATATATATATATATATATATATATATATATATATATATATATATATATATATATATATATATATATATATATATATATATATATATATATATATATATATATATATATATATATATATATATATCTATATATATATATATATATATATATATATATATATATATATATATATATATATATATATATATATATATATTGCCTAGTGGGGACGGAGTAAGCAGGGACTAAGTAACGGAGTGTCATAACACTAGGTTCTTATGGTTCCTGCAGTTCCCTCTGCCTACCCTGCCATGTGCGGGATAAAGCGTGAAGCTAAAAAAAAAATATATATTGCCTTAATTTATGCACTTAAAATTTTAATTTATCTAAAGATATAATAAAGATGTTTTTTGTATTAAAACTATTAAGGCAATAATTAAAAAAACAATTATATTTTTAAATTATAACAGCTTAAGGTATAAACAATACTTCCTACAGCCTTGGTTTCTAAATGTTTCGTGTCATCAATAACCAAAGTCAAGATAACATTTACTTTCAACAATAACTTAACCAAACTACAATTTATTATTAAATAAAAAATACCTTAAAATCACTCAGCAAAACACATCACTACACCAAAACTCACTAATTTTTATCACTAACTTTTTCGCACTTTTTTTTAAATTTAATTAATTATCTGCAACACGTCACTTTCACGTCGCGGTGCGCGGCAAACTGAACTTGAGAGTCGAGTTTGACATAACCTCTTACTGCAGTCGAATAAACGTTTTGTTACAACTGTTTTAAATCCATTGCGTATTTATTAGAATAAACCGTCTTGGTTTATTTCAAAACACGTTATGTATAATATGTATATCGTCTAGTATATTTTGTATAAATTATCTGTACAGATAAATACTAACCATTGCTTGTTTTATATGAAAATCGATTTTTGTTAATTTTTAAAATCGATAATGTATGTTAAATGAATTGTTTCGCTCATTGTAATGTAATATGGTACTTAAGTATAATTTCTGTAATCATTGCATATTTTATAAGGGAATAAATTTTTATTTTTGCTTTAAAGACACGTAATGTATAATATACATTGTATTTTTTTCGTCATAGTAATTTGAATAGACAAGTAGGCTTCTCAAACTGTAGTGGTTATTAGCCTGGTTCTGGAGTCGCATCGGGTAATTTATAAATTACGTATTCAATGCTTTTTATATAATAATATATGTGTTTCCTCATTTGTTAATATAAAAAGATACTGGTTATAAATAAAACTAAATTAAAAAAAATAATAATTTTATAACAAATGTTCGAACTTAACTGAATTTCGATACAACAAAAATATTGTAATAATACAAAATATGTAAATTTGTTAATTTCTCGTTGGCTTTAGAACTAATTTCTGATTGTGGATGTTTTATTTCCAATATAATAAATAATTGAGTAGGTTCTCAAGTAACGCAAAGCCTTGAAGCTCATGCGCTTAATAAGCAACGACTCGAAAACAAATTGAAATAACTGGTAATAGGAGAACATAGAGTTGAAACACTGGGTTCTCTTCGTATAGAGTACAGCGTGCTGCAAAAAAATTATAAAGATAATTACTGGTTTATATGAACGTTTTAGTCATTGAGGTGGAAAGCATGCATATCCGTGAACGCTGCAAATGATATTATTATGTGGAAAGTGCTAAAGCGTTTTCTTTAATATGTAAGTTTTTCTCGTCATTATAGGTATATATATAAGTAATTTATATTAATGAGTAATTTTTATATAAATTTATATTACGATGGTAATTGTTAAGTTACTATTATAGTTTAAAAACAATTTACACTTATTAATGAATTTGAAATCTGAAACATATCATCAGTGTTCATCAGTACATATATAGATATATACAGTTTCTATAAGTATATAATGAGTCAAAGTTCGCCACCCAACACGCAATGTCTCGAAAAAAGGCGAAAAGCAGGTAACGAAGTGTTAGGTTTTTAGGTTCCTATGGTTCCTACGGTTCCTTTTACCTACCCTGTTTTGTGCGGGATAAAGCGTGAAGCGATAAGATAATAAGTATGATTGTAAACGTGACAGTTGTAGGGTCGATTCTTTCTTAATATCTTAATTATTTAAATTTTTTGCTCCAAAATTAATGGACTTTATTCTATTCTATAATACTACACTATAATTTTGCGGAAAGTGGCGAATGAAGTGTCTAGCACGAGCATGAATTGTCTATAGGGCTATATACAGATAAAGGTGTAAAACTAATTATATATATATATATATATATATATATATATATATATATATATATATATATATATATATATATATATATATATATATATATATATATATATATATATATATATATATATATATATATATATATATATATATATATATATATATATATATATATATATATATATATATATATATATATATATATATATATATATATATATATATATATATATATATATATATATATATATATATATATATATATATATATATATATATATATATATATATATATATATATATATATATATATATATATATATATATATATATATATATATATATATATATATATATATATATATATATCTCTTCTTCTTCTTCCTGGCATTAATCCCGGCCTCTTTTGCCAGGGTCTGCCTTCCGACTGAGTGCCCTCCACTTCGCTCGGTCTTCTACATCCTCAGTGGACAACTTATTGGATATCATGTCCTGTTTCACAACTTCCAGCCATCGCTTCTTTGGGCGTCCGGGCGGTCGAACTCCGGGGATAGACATATCAAGGCATTTTCTTCCAACATAGTTCTTAGGCCGGCGCATAACGTGGCCATACCATCTCAGGCGACGCTTTTGGAGTTTATCTGCTATGTCACGGATCCCCAGGCTACCTCGAATGAACGAGTTGCGTATGCGGTCTGACCGCGTTACGCCACACATCCACCTCAGCATCTTCATTTCCGTAACGTGTAGCTCCTGAGTGTGCCGAGATAATGCTGGCCAACATTCGCTGCCGTATAAAAGAACTGGTCGGATAATGCTCTTGTATATCGGGCCCTTGAGTTTGGGCGGTATTCTGCTATCGCAGACCACACCAGTGACCTCCCGCCATTTGGCCCAAGCAGCGCTTATACGGGCATGGACGTCGTGGTCGATGCCTCCAGACTCATGCATAACGGATCCAAGGTATCTGAACGTCTCCGACTTAACGGCTGGCTCAGATCCAATACGGATAGTGCTTAAATCCGGGTTCCCGCAAGCCATGTACTCGGTCTTCAACACATTCAGTTTAAGACCACCGTTCTCAAGCGCACCCTTCCAGGAATTCACTTTACGCTCAAGCGTCAGTCGATTCTCATCAATGAGTACTATGTCATCAGCATACATCATCAGCCACGGAGGCTGGTCTTGGATGTGGGCCGAGACAGTATCCAGTACTATATTGAATAATAACGGACTAAGAGCTGAGCCTTGGTGAACCCCTACAGTAATCGTGAAGGGCTTAGTATCGCCAAGAGCGGTCCTAACCACAGAAGCGGAATCTTTGTACATATCTCTGATAATTTCAATATAGGCTTCGGGGATCCCTTTGGATCGCAATGTCCACCAGATTTACTGACGTGGCACACAGTCAAAAGCCTTCTGCAGGTCTAAAAAGGCCACATGCAGAGCTCTCCTTTTTTCCCTGTATGCCTCCATCAAAGTTCTCAGGGCAAAAATGGCATCCATAGTCCCTGATCCTGGTTGAAACCCATACTGAGACTCAGAGATAGTACACTCTTGGCGCAGCCTGAGACCGATCATGCGCTCGAAGAGCTTCATAGTGTGGCTCATAATCTTAATTCCCCTATAACTACCGCAATCTTGAACACTGCCCCTTCCTTTGTAAATGGGGATAATGAAGCTGTGCCGCCACTGGTGTGGCATCGTTCCAGTGCTCAAGATACGGTTAAACAGGTGAGTAAGTATAAGCACACCAAGAGTGCCCAGCGATTTCCACGCCTCGATCGGTATGTCATCAGGTCCTATCGCCTTACCATTCTTCATGTGTAGAAGACAATTACGAGTGTCGTCAAAGGTTATTGGGGCAATAAGTCCAAGGTTAGGAGGTAATTCATGCATTCATTATATATATATATATATATATATATATATATATATATATATATATATATATATATATATATATATATATATATATATATATATATATATATATATATATATATATATATATATATATATATATATATATATATATATATATATATATATATATATATATATATATATATATATATATATATATATATATATATATATATATATATATATATATATATATATATATATATATATATATATATATATATATATATATATATATATATATATATATATATATATATATATATATATATATATATATATATATATATATATATATATATATATATATATATATATATATATACGTTATGCAAGCATCTCAATCTACCTACATTGCACTAAAATGCAGAGGTTTGATCTCTCATCGTTTACAAATTTAAATGATCAAAGGTCAAACTGCATTCGCTTACTTTGAATACTTGTAAGTTGTTGCCGCTTTATATGCAATATTTAATGTGAAGTTAAATTTATGTTAGCTAGAGTTCCAGCTGTTTTGCGTTTCTTAATTGCATTCTTGTACTTTGGCTTTATTTTTGGTATAAAGAAATCAGTCTTGTCTATACTAATATTATAAAGAGGTAAAATTTGTTTGGTTGTAATGAATAGGCTCAAAAACTACTGGACCGATTTAAATTTTTTTTCACCATTTTTAAGCTACATTATTCAAGAGGATATTATAGGATATTTTTATATTAAAAAAAATAGGGTTCCGTAACATATTTGGGTTTTTCGGGAAGAAGCTGTAAAATTGAACAAGAAAAGTTACTTATTTTGCGTACGCTGCCTAAACTATAAAAGATAGAACCATAAAATGTTTTAATTAATTGTAGAACTTATAAATATCTATAAAAAAGTTCACAACACACCTTACCTATCTTTGTCGAGTGAGGCACTACAAACATATTAAAAATCTTGATTTTTTTAACTTCTTTAAAACGCGTTTATTTTACTCACGCTAATAATCATTATTAAAATAAATTATTTCAGCATTAAATATAGTTTATTTACATGATATTTGGTCTTGGAATGAATAAAACTAGACACTTTGTTGTGAAGTTATGGTGAAAATAAAATATTACGATTTCTATTGAACCATCACCACCAATCCACAGAAAGACAATCTGTGCAGCCTGCGGATGACGATTGTCGTCGTTGATATTATTGTCGATGTCTTTGAATTGACCTAGAAATCATTTTGCTGATCGTGTTTGTCTTGGGTAGGCTTTTTGAAGCGGTAACCTATACATAAGCGGGCGGAGCCGCGGGCGGTCCGCTTGTTATATATATTTAACGAGCTTTAAAGACATTGGTTACAAAGGCTTGATTTATGCCCGTAAATAATATATTGAAAATTTTACTTTTTACAAATTTTAATTTGAATTTTTTAAGCGGGAACGTTATTATAGGTTTGCCTACGAAGGTACGTAGGCAAACTTAAAAAACGTCCCCGCCCTAGTGCTTATGACACAAAATATATAAACTCCAAACATATTAAGATTTTAAAAAGAGCGACTAAAAATATATATATTTAAAAAAATTAAAAATATTGAAATTATATTCTAAAATAAATTATCATTTTAATTTTTATCTTTTTTTTTATTTTTAATAATTAAGTAATAAATATTAATAATCTTATTATACAGACAGACAGACTAATACTAGAAAAAGATACTAATACCAGTGAATGTCAAACCATCGTGTGTATTGTCCAATGCTTAAACGATTTACTTCAATTTCCTACACGTTCCACTTAAGCATTTGCTTTGTGCGATAATTGAACTCCATACCTAGGTAATTGTTACTACAACATATTTAGCTTGTTTAGTATAATAGCAATCAGGTTTTCTCAAACGCCTGCAGCGTCGAGGATGCCATAATTAGCGACGATGCACTAATGTACGTCTCCATTGCAAATAAGTCTGCACCACGTTAATGCATTATTGACAAGTATATGTTTGGCTTGGACTTATACATAGTGTCATATGTTGTATTTTGTGTTATAGATATAAAAAAATATATGTATATAATAAGAAATAGTGATTTTAGTGATTTATGTTTTTTAAATTGAATTACATATATTATTTTTTTCATGAATGGAATTAACATTTAAAACGAAGTAATACGAGGTGCTTTTATTTTAGTCTTAAGCAATTTTCTCCTATAAACTTAAATATTTCTTATAAATGTGACACCTACTGATGTTGTTGGGTCTGTATTTCATATCTATATATAACGTTGAATTCCCACAGCTCGCTTATCACAAGATAACGTGCAAATAGTTCAGATTCCAACATTGCTGCTTATTGATATTTCCATCTATAGAAACGAAATATTTAAGCTTTACGTACATATAAAAATATATAATATGAGCATATAAAATTTTTGTTTTATTAACAGTGAATATATTCAAAGGCCAGAAAGATCCAAATGTGAAGACAGTAGAAACTCCTTTCACCAAGCTGTAAGATTTTGCCACGACGATGGTATAAGTTTAAGTTGGAATTAAAAAAAAGAATCAAACACATTATACGTTTTTTTTTATTGTTAATAAATTTATTCGCAATTGTATGCATCATAGAGAACAGAATTAATATAATTAGGAAAATCTATACATGTTTAAAAACACGATATTGCTTTTGACTTTTGAAAATTTTATTTGAAATACTTTAAGATATGCGATTTAGTTGATATGCATATTTTTTTAAATATCTTAGGTCACGAAGTAATAATGCCACATTTTTAATATAAGAAATATATATATATATATATATATATATATATATATATATATATATATATATATATATATATATATATATATATATATATATATATATATATATATATATATATATATATATATATATATATATATATATATATATATATATATATATATATATATATATATATATATATATATATATATATTTCCATTTTTTTAATTTATCTCACATAGTAAGTAATGAAATACGACTAAAATTGAATTATATTTTTGAATATTATCGTTCATGACCTAAAACATTGTATTAGAATCATTCAAAAATTGTTCCAAATTTGTGCGCTGTGTAGATCTAGCATTTAAATTAAAATTAATTTTACGGAATACCTACTATTTAAAAATTACATTTGTTTATTTTACTATTGTAATTATAACCTAGATAAATATAAAGACTATGTAACAGATATTCTAATATCTTTGGCGAAGCGTATTTTATTTACAAATACTAAAATTTAATATACAGCATAAAAGTAACTAGGTTTTGCAATTATGAGCAGATCACTTTGAGGATTGATCATTCTTTTTGTAATGTCCTTTCACCAAATTCTAGTTACATCCATGATAGAATGAAAATAAGAAAAAGTCAGAGGTAACAACGTTAAAATTATGAAACAAATATATTTACCTACTTACAGAATAGTGATAAAAACTATCCAGTTTAGTCTCTTTAGTCAAATCCTTAAATATATGCGTAATATATTATTAAAAATAATGAAATTAGTCTTGATTTCAAATTAAATTGAGAAATGTTTAACGTTGTATTATAATATGTATAAATATTTTTTATTTAATAAACATATATAAATTTAATAATTATTTAAAAAATCAATGAAATATAAATTCAAAGTTTGACAGCTAGTGTTTTTTTTGTTTATTTTAGAAGTATTAAAAAAGACCTATTCATAATATATAAATAATACAGGAATAAATATTATTTTATAAATATTACAACTTTATTTCGTACAATTTGAAGGAACTTGCATAGTTTAGAAATATAATATAAACCACATAAAATAAAAAAAAACTATACTTTGGCACAGCTAAACCAAAAGTTCTATTATGTCCGATATAATTATCTTTCTGTATCTCTCCTTAAAAGTCTATTAACTCTAAAAATTCTATTTTTATAAGTCTCTATAGGTGATCTTCGTAACATACGCGTCGTCGCCATTCGCGTCATCGCAGCTTTGTAGCTCTGTGGCGACAAAATGGCGGGCGTTTCGCGCCTTTTTAAAATGTCAGCTGTCAAAATCGCGTCATCTGACAGCATTTCGTCGATGTCATCGTTGAAGTTAGCGATTGTGTCCGAAGTGTAGTTGCTTATTGGTGTGCAGAGAGGTATGGAGTTCGACCATTTTCTGTTCCTGTCGAAATGTAAGAGCAATTGTTTTAGTTTACAATTTGGTAAGTATGAAAATGACTATGTATATATTTTTCGAATATTCTAATAGATATTATTATAATACAAGTCGATTTAATATAAAATGGTTTGTGTGTTTTTAATAAATACGTATGAAGCGGCTAATGACAGTGGGCGAAAGAGATATGAAGGGATCGCAGTGTTTGGCGCTCCGTTCTCTCTGACTACTCCGCTAGGAGTAAAGCGTGAAGATACGTATGTAATGTGTGTATTTTTTAATAAATAAATATATATATTTTTTATCATAATCTTAAAGTAGAAGGAACTAAACCAAAAACACGGTAGGTACACATATAAGATCCAATATATATGTTATATTGCAGTAATTTCTGTGGTTTTCTTTTACGTAAAATTCATATACATATATGTACATATACATATATATGTGGGGTATTTAAAAAAAAATAATACTTTAGGCATCTCAGCATGGCTGCACCATCGAGCCGGTAGCCAGGCTCGCAAGTGAACGATATAGTTTCCCCGATTTTGTAATAAAACTTCACTGATGACATGCGACCTGATATCGTTGTTCCCGGATACGTACATGCTTGAGCACCTGGAAAAGAGTTATAAAAATTATAGGATTTTTGCAAGAAGATGGAATGTATTTTTGTATATAGGTTTACATTTTTACTTCACGTGAAAAACGAAAATATGTATATAACAACATACAAAAATTTAACTTAGGAGGACCGTTTTTTAATTAGGAGGACCGTCGTGGCGCACAGGCGTCTAGCCTAGGTAGTAAGCGTCTGCCTGTAAACGCCACGGTTTGATGGTTCGTTCCCACTTGGAGAAGATGGATTTTTCTATTTCCATTTTCTTCGTTCTGGAAAACTAGGCAATATGCGGGATAAAAGCGTGAAGCTATAAAAAAAATTAACGAGCTAATTTGAATCTTTTCTTTTTTTATCTCTAGTGTGGAAGACCTTTGAAATCATTTATGTCATCATGAATCATCATGAAGTTAACAACAACGCACATAATATATCTGTATACAAAGTGTATATAGTTACATATATTTTTAGAAAATGAATACAAATTAAGAAGTGGTCGGATTTGATCTCACACCTCTTAACGGTCTGACCACTCAATCAAACGTTCTCAAGCTACGTCGAAATTTTATTTATTTCTTTATTTATTTATTTTTTTAGCTTCACGCTTTATCCCGCATGTGGCAGGGTAGACAGAGGGAACTGCAGGAACCATAAGAACCTAGTGTTAAGACACTCCGTTACTTAGTCCCTGCTTACTCCGTCCCCACTTTTCGCCGTTTTCGAGGCATTGCGTGTTGAGTGGCGGAACTCAACGCCGCGCTTTGCCTTAGATGCCAGAAGAAAATGGACATAGAAAAATCCATCTTCTCCGACTGGGGATCGATTCCAGTAACCGTCGCGTTACAGGCAGACGTTGCGCCTCTGCGCCACGACGAAAGTGGAATTCGAAACAATAAACATTATGAAATAATATAATACAAGTCAGTACATCAAACAATATATGGTATAAATTCCTTCTCATTCTTATAATTATTATGCTAATGAGTTTCCGTTTTGTTTAATTAGCTTAACAATTTTTAGAGATCGTAAAGTTAGAAACCTCTTTTTACTTAAAGATAAAATTTCTAAGACTGACAAAAATGAAATCCAATTAGCTATCGTGTAGAATTTGTTCAATCAATTATCAATTGAACTGATAAATTCAAATTTAGCTGTATTTTTCACCAATCCATGTTTTTGATATCTTAAAAATGGTGACAAAAGTAAAATTTCAGGTCAAAAACTCGCTTTTCTAAGTGTGCGCAGTTAAAATTGTTCTACATATAATATATAATATGTATTATGAATACAGTGTTAAGAATAAATCGTACAAGTAGGAGGTTTATCACTCCATCTGCCGCTATCCTGGCACACCAGTATGGGTCGTCCGTGGAGTGTGTGCTCAGGGTTGCAGTGGAACTGCAGCACATCGCCAGCTCTGTACGGCGCTCGACCCAGCACGTAGCCTGATGCAGGTGGCGGAAGAGCTGGGCAGGATACCTCTGAAAACATGTAAGTTTACAATTTCAATTAAGTTTTTTTATTTTATAATAACTATGCATTGCCATAATCACTAAAGTCAAACAGAAAATATTTATATATTAATAATTTTTACAATTGTATACTTATATTAACAGGTTTTTGTTTTAAGTTTAACTTTAACTTTATTAGAGTTTAAGAGAAAATTTGCACAGCGAGTGTTCCGTACCGATTTCATGATTATACGTCTGCTGAGGAAAATTCTACTTACAGATATTGATATTTATGTAAATGTCAATTTCTAAAAGTAGTATTTTCCTCATTTTAAATCAGACTTGATAGTGAAGATTCGTGTTCGTGTTGTCACCATAAAAGTCTGCGTTCGAACTATGACTAAGTGCTTTAGCCACAAAAAAAAAATTCACTACGTCGGGATCGAGAACGCCGCTGTAGTTCATTTCGTGGGAAACCGGACAAAAGCTCGCGATGTGTAGCCAACTGCACGAACTTTGTCATGACAAAATCCTTTGATTTATGGCAATTTACCGACAGCGCCGCGAATGGCTGTCGTATTCGCGAAAATGATTCGGGTAGGACGAAAACTTCGATCAGACGTGAAAACGTAAATCTTCGCCTTATCACGACAACATTTCTCCAGCATGAGAAGTTAATACTATGTAATAATTTTTTCCTGGATCTAGCAATTTCTAATTTTCAGATACTTCCCCTTTTACACTTTATTGCCAAATTTTATATCCATAGATCAACCAGAAATACCCAAGCAATCTCATATAAAATGAAAAAAAAAAATGGGGATGTATATTTTTTGAGTAAGAAGTTTGAATGTTCAAGAGCTTACCGATCTGGATATTTAATAATAATTTCAGCTTTATTCTTCCACTGTATTTTTGAGGAATAATTCCATAGAAATACTAATATAATAATAATACTAATTCTATTTAATTTAGTTGTATGTTTCAATACAATATAAAATTTTACCTTTACAAACTGGAAACGGTCTGGACCAATCAGCAGCAGGCAAGCACACAGTTTCCGTTGGTCCATCTAATGCCCATCCCGGGGGACAGGAGAACGCCGCCCTACCCCCTACACCTCGGGATACGACCGCCACACGAGGTCGTCTCTCACCTTCTCCTAGCGGGAAGTCGTGTAAGACTTCACCACATTCGACACCTTAAAAATATATGAAAGCTGATACTATATTAGTTTATTTTTACGAAACGCTTAGCAATCTATGTTAGAAAGATATGTATATATGAATTATATATGTTTGTATCTTTCTTTGTAAGAAAAAGACTAAAAAGCACTTAATGTACAATTTTGAATAAATTATATATATTTTTTATTTAATATTGTATAGTCAGTCATCATCAACACGCGGAGTCGTAGCTTCTGCCCGTTGCGCGACGGTTTGCGTGTTCGATACCCGGATAATAGGTGAAGATGGATTTTTCTATTGTCATGTCATCGAGGCAAAGTAAGGTATTGAGTTCCGCTACTATCGCAATACGCAGTGTCTTCCGAAAAGGCGGAAAGCAGGGAACGGAGTGTGTTAACACTAGGTTCCTATGGTTCCTGCGGTACCTACAACCGCTTATACTATATAAACGGTCGTTGAAAATAATGTATTTATAACATACTTTCACAAACGGGTAACGGTGCACTCCAGTTGCCTGACGCCCTGCACACTAACGTCTGTGCGCCGAGCAGCGCGTTGCCGTTGGCGCACGAGAACTTGATTTCCGTACCAAGTTGTGTGCCAGATGTACTCGCTACTAATCCTCGACGAATTGGTAGAGGTGGGCAATGTACGTCTAAATATGATTGATTAATATTACATTATATTTATTTGGCTGAAGTAACTTTCAGAATTTGTAGGAAACCGTTTGAATGTGCTAATATGTTTCTGAAGTACGTACGAAGGAGGACTGTCGTGGCGCAGAGGCATAGCGTCTACCTGTAAACGCGACGGGTTTAGATTTCCACGCGGGGAAGATGAATTTTTCTATTTCCATTTACTTCGCTCTGGAAACTAAGCAAAGCGCGGCGTTGAGTATCAACGGAGTGTCTCAACTCAACTCAACGAAGTGTCTTAACACTAAGTTCCCACGGTTCTTGTAGTTCCCTTTGCCTACCCTGCAATATGTGGGATAAAACTTCCCTTCCAAACCTTGAAATTGTTATAATCAAATTCCCTAAGTATAGCCATTTACCTTCAACGATTATTTCGACTTGATGACTCTGGCGTGCTGGTGTTTCGCACCGATATATTCCGGAATCTTCTTTTACAGCATTTATGATGCTTAGTCTGTATTCTAAACTGCTGTCTCTTCCTGGATCCGTGGTCCATCCTTCAGGATATTTTCTATCAGATCTGATGAAAATATTTGAATTGTAAACGAAATGTTTTCAGTGGCCATTATTTACATAGTGGAATCTATTTATTTTTTAACTGCAAAATATAGCTACTCTTCTTACTAAGACAAAAACTGAACTAAATAAAATATAAGAAACAATTATGTAACAATTAAATATTTAAAAAAAAATCGGCGGTAACATACAATAGAAGACAAAATAGTGACTCACTCAGGATCATGATGGGTAACATTCCATTTGGGATTTCCAAATCTTCTCATCCATAAACATTCCATATGTAGAACGGTTCCTGGATACACTAGCAACTTGCCGTCGTTGGTTTGTGCAATTGGTCCTTGGGAGTGCCTGAAGAGTATAGTTGGCGGCTTTTCCACTAAAAATAAATAAATAAGATTACATTTTTATTTGAATTTAGTTAAGAAAATATTCATAAAAATCTTTAATTATAAAATTATCATGTTTAGATTTGAAAACTAAATTGATATTTTTCTTGAGAATAACAATAATATTTATATACATTATGTTAAAACAATAATATGATAACTTATTTACTTGCGTAGTCATTTTCTTGGTTGAGACCAAAGCAAGTTGGCTTTACACCGTCCCAGGAACCTCTTATACATCGCCGAACTTGTGATCCAGTCATTGCATATTTACCAACATCACTACATCTATTAGAAACAAGGATATAATTATAAAATAGCTTTATAATATATATATATATATATATATATATATATATATATATATATATATATATATATATATATATATATATATATATATATATATATATATATATATATATATATATATATATATATATATATATATATATATTATATATATATATATATATATATATATATATATATATATATATATATATATATATATATATATATATATATATATATATATATATATATATATATATATATATATATATATATATATATATATATATATATATATATATATATATATATTTTTACAATATATTTTTTGATTCTATAACAAGCTTTACCTAGACACTATTACTGAACCCGGAGGAAAGTCTACAGTTTCTGTTATTTCTAAGTCATTAAAGAAAGACACAACATGAGGTTCTTCATTACGGAACGTACAGCTGTTGTTACTAAGGAGTTCTTCACTTTGAGCTTCCAGATCTTCTGAAACATTTTTTATGTTTAAAATAAGACTGTTTTTTAGATTTTTTGAAAATAAAATTAAGATTTTTCGAATTCAATTATCTATTCCAACTTACCGCAGTTAAAACTTTTTCCAACCCAGTTTCCTTGTTCACAAATCAGCTTCCATGTTGTCTTTTCTCCCATAATTGATGCGATACACCGAAATGTGACTTCTGTTCCATGGGGATACCCATCAACTTCGGTAGTGTCATTAACTTCTGATCCATCTCGATATATAAGAGTTCCTTGTACCCTAACGAAATTGGAATTTTGGGGACTTAAACTAAAAGTGTTAGATTTGTTGTAACAGGGATAAATAATGAAACAGTCCAGTAAAGTATAACCAAAATAATCATTTAGAGAACCCCCTTATTTATGATTAAACTGCATGCACTATTATACTTTTAATGCGCCAAAAAATCGCAACATAACGCAAGCTCGGCCAAGACAGAAAGGAAAAAGCCAAAAACAGCGATGTAGCTGTCTCATTAGTGATTATTTTCACGCATATAAAATTTCAAACTAAGCCCTGCCTTCTGAGGATTTCGATATCGTTAAAACGATAGAACCGAGTCAAAGAGTAAATCTAGGAAATCAAATGTATGAAAAAGTTTTATTGAAGAAATCAAAGATTTTTAAAAGAAGTCACCTAATTTAGTGACGTTATCGATGAAAGTGATAAAGATAAAAGTGATGTAGCTATTTATTTGAATGATGATGATCAGAAATATGATGAAGTTACAAAAGCAAAAGTCCGAACCTAGAAGGCTCTCACCAGGGCTTGGCATCCCTGAACGCCTGGGTTCCCTTCAGTCTTTCCAGCCAGCAAATAAGAAATGCAGACTTTGCAAAAATATTATTTTTTGTCGCTCCCCATCTTTTGTTGGGTTTGATGAGTCTATCAACTTGTGTTCAATTTAATACGTTGAACACAAGTCGTACTCATATTTTAAGTATAAAAAAGGCAAACTCAAAATAAATAAAATCATAAAACTGAATGCATTTAAAGCATATTGAGTTAATAATATCACATTTTGAAATTATTAATTAGTTTACAATCTAATAATAGCAGAATTTAATTTAATTTTCCACATAAAGGCTACTAAAACCTTAATACAGTATCCATTGTAAAAATTAAAGTACCCACACGAAAGCTACAATGAAAGCGCTCTTATAAAAATAATATAAAACATTTTTATCAGAACATATCTTGCCTTAGGCCTTCATGGCTATTGTGAGAAAGGTACCATGTAAAATTAATTAATTAATGTTTCTGACTATTTTGCGTTATTCAAACAGGCAAAATATATTCATTGTACCTAATAATGCCATTATTTCGCACAATGTCGTCAGTCGAACAACAAATTGCTAAACATATTAGTTTTCAAAGATATTTTTGCCAATGTCATGATTTATAATTAAATAAATTTGTTAGTCAATGTAAAGTGGTAAACGTTTTGATTTTTTTATGAATGCAAAAATATATTTGAAAACTGAAATATATTTTGAGAAAAATATTTTGCAATATCATGTGTAAGTGTTTCATAGAAAAGCCTCTACCTGGCAGGAGGTCCACACTCGACGATTTCCTTTCCATGCAGATCTGGTTCCAACTCACTGATGTCTTCTCTAACAATATCTGAACCGCTCTGATATTCCGATGTTGGACGTGGACGAGACAGATTAGCTGTAAAACGTTTAATAACTTTACTTACAGTAATTCATTTCATGTAAATCATATCAATTCTCTTCTAGAAGTTTTCATTATTATGACCATCCAAGAATATTTCAAATAATTAAATTAAGTTAAAAGTATTGTGAAATCTACAAATGTAAAATCGGGGATCATGCATTCATACCAACCTAAGGGTCTACAAAAATCAAGTACTGTAGGTTGTAATCTTCCCAAATGGCAGTTTAACGTGGCGGGGGGTGATCGTCCAGGATCACATGCAATGTTCACGGACGACGCATGCGCTACCGTCAAACCTGCTCTGTAACCTGCTTCGTATGTAGCACCATGCAGGATTGGAAGCTCACAAGGGGCTGGTTAAATTTGGAAAAATATTAATTTTGCTAGATTGTTCAATATGTAATTGACCATATGTTTTATTAAGAATTATCAGTTATTGTGAAATTGTTCGGCTGTTAATACAACATATGTATGTGATGTCTTCGAATGATATATACATAATATATAAATAATACCTGCTATATGACTTCGTAATGATTATGTATGAAAATACATATTGTGAATATGTAAGAGATTGTTTGGATTGATTGAGTGCATTATATTATAAATATGTACTCATAAATCTATCTATGACAATAGAAACTATGCATAGTGTTATTAAGTGCTACGATACCTGCTACACATTCTGGCATACTAGTAACAGCCCATTCTCCAAGCCAACAACGAAGATTCGCGGGCCCTTGTACATTATATCTATATAAAGATATGAAATAATAAAAATATCATTTTAATTTTAAATTATATTTATATAATGTTCATAAAAATAAGTATAATCTTACCCATATTCACAAGAAAAATGAACGACTTGGCCATTTGGAACCGGATCTGTTTCATTCAACTCTTTTTCATCACCTTGACTTAGTCCAGAAACCATACTGCCTGGAGGATTAGGTGACATAGTATATATTCCATATTCTGTGGACGGCACATGACAAGACTCTGAAAGAAGAGATTACAGTTACTTGTAATACTTTGTCGTAATATTTTACGAAAATCTTGTGAACAGCACAAAAAATTCCGTTATTTGTACTCACGAATTTCACATTTAGGCTTCTCTGGTTTCCATCTTCCTCGGACACATTTCGCTGTTGCGTTGGGTTCTAAATTAAGAACATATCCTTTTCCACAAGCGACTCTTACAATAGTTCCTGTAAATATAGTTTCAATTAAACATAATCTGTATTTATTAACAAAAATAACTTAAATCAGTATAGAAATATAATTTTTTTCTGTTTGTTAGTGACTTTTTATTTTGTTCCTTTTTAGCGCTAGCAGTTTAAATCTAGGTTTTAAAACCAACAATTGGTGATTGGCATTATTAGGACAAAAATATATTAATATATTGTCCTATAAATAATATCTTACCAGAACTAAAAGTATTATTTGGATCCCGACCGTATTTGACAATTTCAATATTTACGTAAGGTTCGCTATCTATTGCTTCACAGGGACTTTTTGGTCTTCCTTTTTTTCCTTTTTCTGTTTTGTTACCATATTCGTTACCTTCTTGCGTTTCTACGCTTTGATTAGTTTCATCTTCACTATTTGTCTTTGATTGCTGTCTATTTCTGCCACCTTTGCCCTCTCGTCCTCTAAAATTTAAAAATGTATTTAAAAATATTCTATAAATTAAATTACATATGCGATACGATTTGTACTAAAAGGCAACTTACGTTTTGGGGACAGATGCTGTAGTTTGATTTAATCTGTCTGTCTTTCTACTAGTTCTCTTTTCGCGCTTATCAGTCCTTCCTACTTCCGTAGAATTAGTGTTATTGTACTGTAATGGTATAACAGCAATTTCTTCCTCTTTTACTTGACGAGTATTATTTGTGGAATTTGGTAAAGGAATCACTTTTAGTAGGTCCATGTCAACATTACCACTCAATTTTTGATCAAGAAGAACTGAATGAATAGTTGCTAATTGCGTATCAAACTCTTCTATATGTACATTGCGTTTGAGTCTAGACTTTGTAGTTTTTAATACTTTGTTTAGTTGCGTGTATATTACTTTCAGTAGCACTTAATTCAAAATCAGTATCTTTTTTTAAATTTTCCCCACTTCTATTACTCAGAAATCTTTTCCTCCTTTTATCAACATATCTTTCGAAGTATTGGTGTTTTAATTTATTTATATTTTCTGATATTTCATTATTTTCAGTTTCATGGTCCGAAAACATGCCTCCTTTTAAAATTGTAATATGTGAATCATTTTCAAGTTCTTCTGAATTTTCATACTCAGACGAATCAACGCGGTGAACTAAATCATCATCTTCGGGTTCGTATACTGGTTGGAAGGAATAAAATTTGTGCGCTATAGGTTCTCCGTGTATATTGTATACTGTATATACAGCTGTAGGGAAATTTTCTCCACTATGTACATCTGAACCTATAATGTCATCATCTTCTTCAAAATCACCATCATATTTTTTCATTAGCTTAAAATTTGCATGGCGCAGTGTGGGTTTTTCGCTATTGTGATTATATTTGTCATATAATTCATCCATTTGCTCTTGAGAAGGATCTGACTCTCTTCGTATTTTATTATAATATTGCCGTAAGTAAGTAGATCTTTTATGTCGTAACTCTGTTTCAGAGATCGATCTCCGTCGTCGACTCCATCTTATGCGCGGGTGTTGGTATAGTGTGCATCTATAGTATAACAAAAACATTTTTAAGCTATGTATACATTTAGGAACATAATTAGGATTAGCGGAAGCAGTTTAAGATTAGTTTCTTTTTTAGTCAGAATAGACTTCCGCGAGGTAACGCTTGATTGTATGCTTGATTGCACGAGAATAAAAATATTTTTCATTCCCGTGCTATCAAGGGAAAATAAAATTAGAAATAAAAATATTTCTTACTTAGGCAGTTCTCTGGGACTCCAGTGACCTCCAATACACGTGGCTCCTGGTGGCCCTTCTGACAATACGTAACCCTTCTCACATTCATACATAATTTGCTTATTATTTACTACCTGAAATGTGATAAAATGATATTATTGAAGTGGTACTACCACCTTTAAAAACTATTATTCTATACTAAAACAAGATAAAAATTATTATTCTATACTAATTATTAATCTATGCTAATAAAAGGTTTTCCATCTTACTTTTTTAACATATGGACGGTAATCATATAATCCCATATTACCAACAAGAAGGACTTTTCCATTTTCTATATAACCAGGAAACGGACAGAAAACTGTAATAAGAAAAATAAATAAAATCATTGTTGTTTTAGTTACTAAGTGGTACTAAAGATATATAAATTTACTTCACCTTCTTCACATTTCGGAGTTTCTCCGCTCCAAACACCAAATGAGCAAACAACGATCGGATTGCCTTTCAGCTCAAATCCATCTTTGCATCGAAAACGTGCTTTCATACCGTGTTCGGTTTTCGGGGCTATAACCATTCCATGACGAGGAAATTTCGGCATTCTTTTACATCTATAAAATCAGAAATAAAATAATTATGCCATATTATAATTTTGATATGTTCTAATATGTATTTCAATGTCTCTAAGTTTGGATGGAAAGCAAGAAATATAGTGTGTTAATGCGAGACTGCCTCATCTAATATATGATAAAAAGCATTTAGTGGTATTTTTAAGAATATTTTAGATATTTTTTATATGGGAAAGACAAGACAAATGAGCGTTGGGGTCATTTATCATTAAGTGAAAATGTCTTTGTAATTCCAGAGGTGGATTAAGATAGCCTTACCTCGCTGGTTGACATCTTGGTATCTGAGTCCATGTTCCATTATTGCACGTTACAGCGACGTTATTGGACGGAAATTCATAATTATCTTCACATTCAACTATAATCATCTCGCCTTAAATGCAAAGAGTTTTTTAGAAGAACAGTTAGAAAAAGAAATCACCAGTTTTGCATAATCTTTACATAAAGTAAAGTAAGCAGTGAGAGTAACATACCATGCTGTACCATAGATGAACTTCCAACTATTTGCGTGTGTTCCTGTGTATCATTTTCTCCTGTTCTATTTTCCATTAAAACTATTTTACCTTGTGACACATGTGGAACAACACATGGCGCTGGAATACAAAATGAGAAAAAAAATGATTTGTTAGTTTAAGCAGCATGAAAATTTGAATGTTTTTAGATTTTTGAAATATAAACAGCGTTTAATATAAAATATTTCTTATGGACAAAATGTAAAATAAGAAAGTATCAAATTACCCAAGCACTGTGGTAAAGGATGACTCCAAGTTCCATCACTCTGACATATTGCAGATCCATTGCCTTCCATCTTCATTCCATCTTGGCACCTGAATATAATAGATGCTCCTAATCCAGTACCAGATGATATGTTTTCCAGCCATCCATTCCATAACTGACCCGGATGTCCACAGTTAATTTCTAAAAATTTTACCACAATTTGACAATTCATAACAATTACTTAAGATTTAAGATCAACGAAAGATTTCGTATATAAAAGTAAATGTAATGTTTTAGACTATTAAGGTATAGTTTTATTTAATTGTACATTGTACAAATATTGTATATATTGGGCGCCTATTTGAAGCTCCTTCCTCCAGCAAAAGTAATTATTAAGAGACGTAAAGGGAGACCTCAGTAAACTTTCTTCACATCGAAGATACTAGAGGAAAGACACGTTAAAAGGACCACTCAAGAGAGCATGTATGAAGAGATTAATGATGGTGGACGAGGCGAGGTGAGGGAGTCATAGTGTGTCTGTGTCTACTACGCTAGGGATAAAATGTGAAACTATATGTGGGTATAATGAACGGGTATAGAATATAAAGAAACCTTACCTTTGCAAACAGGCTGAGTTCCTGACCACTTTTTATCAGCGCCACATCGTCTTGTCGCGTCACCCACTAGGCGATATCCATATTTGCATTCATAAGATACCACGGAGTTGTATGCACAAGACGTATACACAGCTTTTCCATGACGCGGTGCTTCGGGTGGTGGGCACTGCACCTGCGTCACCACTAGATGGCGACACGTGTCGCTTTAACGAACTTTTGGTTTTAAATTTTTTAACACAAAATATTTGTAATTCACATCTGAATTTTAATATTGTTTTTATTATATAATTTAGAAATAAATTAGTTTTGCTTTCAGAAAAACTAGCAGAGACTCTAAAAAAAACTATAAATATGGAGTTCATTATTTTTTAGTTTATCGAATAGTCCTGCAAAGATGACCGCTAAGTATCCTATGTAAGTATATATTTACTTGTCATTTAAATAACAATTTAATTATATATTTTATTAAATTACCTTTAAATCTGTATTTAATATAGTGTCAGTATCTGTATACTAAAGTATCTACATGTTATATTTCCATACAAATTATAAGAACATTACCTAATTGTGACATTATGACGATATATCCATCCTTCTAAGCTGCAATTCTTAATAATTATTTTTTGTTTCACACCAAGTGCTACGTTACTAATAATTCTTTAAAATAATTCGACGAATAGGTTGGAGGAAAATTTAAAAAATACATGCACAAAAGGGAAGCGGCATGCGATTTCGGAATAAAACAATAATATTTTCTTCATTTTTATTTTCTACAGCACAGTAAATTCGAGATACTTCAAGTAGTAACAGATACAAGGGATAGTAAATTTACAATTTCAATCAAAGCCTCATCTACAAATATCATAAATTCATACTACAAGTGGCAATAACTTTAGGCTAAAGGCAGTAAGGTATTTGTCATAATCTGGTTACCATGGCCATGAAAATTTTGGTATATTTTGGAAAGATTGCACTAATATTATATAGAACAATTCTATTTTTTTTCAAAAATACTACGTAATTAATTCAAACTGTCCCCTTCTCTCCTTCTTAGCAGCAGGAAAGGAGAAAAAACGATTTTAAATTTATTAATCACAACTCAGTTTCTTAGGACGTCCCACTTGCTTCAAACAAACCTATCTTCAATAATATTGAAACAATTGAAAATTTTCGACAAAAGCAAAAATAAACATATTGTAGAAGCAAAACTATTACGTATTATTTAAGATAAATTGTAAAAAACATAGATATTATAAAAATAATTACTTCCAAGTTAATCCAAGTGGGAGATCCGATCCAATTGCGTCATGACAATGATATTGCTGATGATAGCCATGATAATATTTAAATACCAAGCGCCATGCCAACTAGTCACCGAAAACATTTATAATAATCCACGAGAATTCGAAAACATGTTCATGCAACATTCCAAATGAACGACACTGAAATCGGCAACTACATTGTCACGAAGCAATGCCAAACGCAGTATAAGGATTTAAATTGATTTTACTGATGAGCCTAATTGTTAAATTTGAACTAAAATATATTCAAAATCTATAATCTGAACAGAAATTAGAGTCCATAGTATTATAATTCTGTGAAACTAGAAATTTAAAGTGTCATATTAGACTCACCATTAAAATCTTTAGAAATTAAATCTGATTTATTCTACTTACGGACACAGGTGGGTAGTTCTTTAGGTGTCCAGACCCCTTCAGCTTGACAGTAGCGGTCTGGTTTGCCGACAAGTTCGAAGCCTTGTCCGCATTGTACGACCGCCCTGCAAGCGTAGGTGTGACACTCTGCTGTCACCCAACCGTGGGGCACGTCTCCTGGTTCTCCGCAAGATCGAGCTGAGTAAAAATCGTCGTAATCATTATTTTTAAATATTTGTGAAGAAACTGAGGCTCATTTATTAGTTGAAGATATATAAATGTGTTAACTAAATACTGCTAATATAATAGTTAAATTTTTCCACCCAGTATTCCAAGACGTTGGTTGAGAAATGCAACTCAACGTTTCCACAATCTACGTATCTATGGACGCAAATCAATATATATTTTATGATTTTAATGTTTCAAGAGTATTTAATATTATAAATAAATGTCTAATTGTTAAAATCAGTAAAACCTATTTGCAACTTGAAAGTTTTTTACAAAATTATTTTTGATGAGGCCTTGCTACAATTCCAATATGATCTCCGATAATTGGAAATTATTTAAACCTGATTATAATACTTAAATTTGACCACTTACGTTCGCAAGTAATATCCGGTCCGTACCAAGACGCCTGTCCTTCAATAGCCAAGCACTTGGCGCGAGGAAATCCATTGGTCACGTAGCCAGTGTGACAGTTGTATTGTATCGTAGCGTCCAAGTCGAAGGTGGCCTGTTCTGGTAGAGCGGAGTGACGCGCGTGCTCTATGGTCGGTGGTTGGAGACAGTATACTAGAATTGAAAAATTATAAAACCTTCGTGGTATAGTGGCATAGTATTGGCAGACGTAAGGCACGGAAAACGGTTTATAGTTTCGATTCGCACTTGGGAAGAATAAAAAAAATATTTTCATCTTCATCAGTCTGGTAACAAGATTGCATTGAGTCTTAGCGGTTGCACTGTATGCAAGAAATTTTATGTTTTTTTTTAAGTATTTTTTTCAGTGTCGATTAACGTTTTCAAATCATAAAAATATTAAATAAAACTAGCATTCACTTTCGCCAAATTATTATTCTTTGTAATAATCTTTGGGTAATGAAGTTTTATAAATCTCCATATAGATATGTTAACAAAGATTGCAATACTTTCTGCGGTTACCTGTAGGTATACCTTGCCTAATATATTTATGTTTTTTTAGCTTCAACCGTATCGTAGATATTGAAAGGTAGGCCATAAGCGACAGGTAGTAGGAGTGCCAATTGAGCAAAAATTACATCAGTTCTCATGTTATTTTAAAAATATTGTTAATATAGATATGTATTTCATATTCTGATTTACTATAATAAATGTATACAAAAGTGTCATCATGCTGTCCTGTACTGTGTGCATCCTTTATATTAGGGGAGGAGACAAAAAAAAATGTCAATATGTCTTTATTAAGACACTCCACGAAACTTTATCATTGCATGCTGATCCAATGCCATGTTTTTCATTTCCCCTAAGAAAGAATCGAACCTACAACCGCATCCGTCCCAGTATTTGATAAATAGACCAGTAGAACTTACGTGGACTTACATATTTAACGTTAACAAGTATAATTTCTCTCAGATTACTCAACTAGGGATAAAGTATGAAGATATATATGTATATGTATTTATGTATGTAATTTCCAATTCAATTTCGTTATACTATATATATTGGTCTCCAATAATACCGATATTCGACGAGAAATCCACTTACTGTCTCATAATACAACAAAGGGCTATAAATAGAAATACGACAATACTCGAAATCCAAGCAGCCACGATCAAACCGCAAAACAATTGAGTTACCCAAGAGACCTTTGATTGCTGTCTCCGCCTTACCCTTGAGATATTAATGAAAACTGCTACGTCCATGAATATATATACAGGATGTGGATGTTACCGCGACCTTAATTTAAAGCAAACATAAAAAAATTTTCAAAAATAAAAATGTTTTATTTTCAAACAAAATAAATAGTTAAATTATTGTTCCCAAATAAAACGCCATTTATCAAGTATGACGCAAGCATACACTATCCTGTCAGAGCGGGACAGAGATATATCTCTTTCTAATTTGGTTATTTTTTTGAATGAGAGGTAGCAGATTGATAACGTTTAATAGTACAGTGGACCCTCGATTTAACGCGCCTTTTGGGCGGTGAGCATGACCCGCGTTATAAGGTAAACCGCGTTATATCAAGATACGTAGCTGCCACGATGGCCGAATGCGCGGTATAAGGAGCAGCGGTATAAAGAGGGTCCACTGTATTTTTGTAGTACGAGATCTGTACGTAAATAGTGTTTAATCATGTCTACTTCGCGCACACAGCATGTATAAATATCGCGAAATGGAAAAAATGATCCTATGCCTAAACTATTGATCATTGTTAAGTACTTTTTTGTGTATAATTTTAAAATATTTTACCCTATATGTAGCCTTCACAAAGACCACATTGTCAGACATGTCACATAATTCATTAAACATAAGACGTCATTTACAAAGCATATCAAAGTATTATGTTTGAGATATGTTAATAATTGTAGAGTGTAAATATAGAATGATTTGTAGAGTCAGCAAAAACGCATTTTTCTAGGAAGGAATCTGCTTTGATTTCGAGACACTACATAAAATGGCGGAAGTCAACGCTTAACTTTTAAGTCACTAACTATAATTAGTACCATAAATTAAATATGTGTGTCAAATTAATCAATCTTGTCAATTATCGTGGCGCACCGGCGTAGCGTCTGTCTGCAAACGCGAAGGTTTGTAGGTTCGATTCCCACTCTAAAAAGATGAATCTTTTGTCAAGAAAAGACAAAGTGAAAGTCAAGAGCAAAGAAAGTCGAAAACTTTCTTTGCTCTTGACTTTCGGCTACTCAGCATACAATGCCTCAAAAAACGGCGGAAGGAGTGTCATGACACTAGGATGCAACGGTTGCTGTAGTTCCCTCTACCTACTCTGATATGAGCGGATAAAGCGTGAAGCCTTTGAGACTACTAGAAATCATCGAAATTATTGAGTTGAGAAACAAGTAGAGATCGTGATTATAAAAAAGAAGGAGAAAAATATCTTACTATTCTTTTTGCACGCCGGAGCCTGTCCTGCCCACTTCCCGTCGGCTTGACAACTCCTGGATTGCAGACCCACGACGTGGTATCCATGAGGACACGAGTATACTGCTCTGTAACGTAGTATATGTTGCTTATAAATTTTAGTATTATTATATAAGAGTTATGGAGTAAGGTTTTAGTATTATTTTTAGTTTTAGTACTAAGACTAGGTTATGTCGTAGCGTGTGTGATAACAACGGCTATATATATACATATATATATATATATATATATATATATATATATATATATATATATATATATATATATATATATATATATATATATATATATATATATATATATATATATATATATATATATATATATATATATATATATATATATATATATATATATATATATATATATATATATATATATATATATATATATATATATAACCACTTACTTGTCCCCAAAGAGTCTTCCAGTAAGTGTTACAGTAAGCGAATCCTCCCCTAACTCCGGCTGCTCCAACTCGGGACACTCTCGATCTGGAACAATGATAAGTAATTATGATTAATTTGCAAGAAAATTTATATATTTTTTTCCTTCCACTTCTTAAGCAATACAATTCTTATATAGAGTGACGGAACACTACTTAGTGACAAAGTCAAATAATATTATTTAAAATAAGAAGATATAGGCGTCAAATAATTTAATTTACCACCGTTTTACTAAATTTAATGCCTTAGACCTGAGAAGAACCGGCGCAAGAAACTCAGCGGGACTCAGCGGGACGGGTTTTTAGAATGATTTTAAAATCCGATTTTACTCTTCAAAGTGGTTTTTAGTGCGGAAGTATGATTTTGTTTTAATTATTTTATTTT
The DNA here is from genome assembly GCA_037178615.1 of Dione vanillae. Lineage (NCBI taxonomy): Eukaryota > Metazoa > Arthropoda > Insecta > Lepidoptera > Nymphalidae > Dione > Dione vanillae. Next base: position 460,898 of record JAZFAU010000264.1, read on the forward strand.
CAAGTGACAGTATGGAATTTTATGAATTGTTATTAAACTACAAATTTCATATATTTCAGGATTTAATAAAAGCTTTATAACATATTATACTTAGTATAACATATTATACTTAGTATAGTTTATTAATTATACGGATGAATACTTTATGTTATAATAATCATGAAGCGGATATGATCGTTGGTTGTGTCATATATAACGCACTTACTTAATTTTTGTTTTTTTTTTAATCATTATTAAAAAAAAAACAAAAATTAAGTAAGTGATGAGAAACAAATACATAACCATCGTACTTCCATTCAGACGTTTCCACTGTACCATCAAGAATTAAATCACTCTGATTTGAGTGTATTTCAGAATATATTAGTAATATTTTTATGTTTTTTTTATATAAAAAAGAATATATATAAAAATTGCAAGCAGCGAAATTCGAACCCGCGCCTCTCGTAAACTTCATCGTGCCGTGTTGAAATTCTTATATGCTTTATACAACTTATTGCACTGTTAGCATATCTGTATATAAGTACTAGAAAGTTCGAGAACTAGGTTATGCCCTAGCGTGTCTGGTAACAATAACACTGAAAAAGCCGTAAAGTTGGCTCAAAATAAATATGTCATGTGATAGCAGACGCGGCGCCCGCTGTAAAATATTCTAATCAGTCTTATATATTTCTCAGCATGAAATAAGGCTATTTTCATATGAATATTCATAATTATTTCCCGCACGTGGCAGGGTTGGCAGAGGGAACTGCAGGGACCGTGGGAAGTAGTGTTAAGACACTCCGTTGCTTAGTCACAGCTTTCTCCGTTCCCGCTTTCCGCCTTTTTCAACGTATTGGGTGTGGAGTGGCGGAACTTAACGCCGCGCTTTGCCTAGTTTGCCAGAGCGAAGAAAATGGAAATAGAAAAACCCATTTTCTCCTACTCAGTATCGAACCCAGAAACCGTCGCGTTACAGGCAGACGTTGCCTCTGCGCCACGACGGTCCTCATTTCTTTTTTTTTCTTATTTTTTTAGCTTCACGCTTTATCCCGCACATGGCAGGATAAGCAGAGGGAACTGCAGGAACCGTGTGAGCTTAGTGTTAACATACTCCGTTGCTTAGTCCCTGCTTTCTCCGTTCCCGCTTTCCGCCTTTTTCAAGGTATTGGATGTGGAGTGGCGGAACTCAGTGCTGCGCTTTGCATAGATGCCAGTTACTTATAATTACTTTATATTTCAAATTATGCGGTAAAATTAAAGCGTTTGGTGTTTGCAAGTTAAAATATTAATATTTTGGTGAAGAACCTGCTTAGATTTCCATGGATTTGTGTGGACCTAACGACACAAATATTAGACGAGAGAGAGACCAAAGTAAAGTAAGTCTATGGGGCCCTTACTTCCTTCTTGCTTCTATGGCTCGAGCTCCTCTTTTTTCCTAATCATTTTAAATTTTACTTATTTAAAACTAAGTTTAAAGTCCGTTTAAAAAATAATCTGATGAAAGATTTAGGCCGAGTTCTTTTGTTAAATTATAATAGTATTTCGCTGTTTCACATGCTACAAATTAACTTAGAGATTAATGTATATGTTGAATATGTGAGATTCAGAGAAATGTTAAAATTATGGAAAAATAATATTATTTTTAGCTTCACGCTTCATCCCGTTCGTAGTAGGGAAGGCAGAGGGAGCCGCAGCAACCGTGGAAAAGTAGTGTCGGAATACTTCACTATCCACTCTTCGGTTTTTCGAGGCATTGCGTGTTGAATGGCGGAACTCAACGCCGCGCTTTGCCTAGTTGCCAGAGCGAAGAAAATTGAAATAAAAAATCCATCTTCCATCTCATGGGAATCGAACCCATAAACCGCCGCGATTACAAACAGGCGGTCCTAAATATATAATATTTAATAAATATTTAATATTGTTCGTGTCGCTTCCTACAATGGACACACGCCCTAGTAGCGTTTTAATGCCCCAGTTAAGAATAGCTTGAAGTATTCCAATTTGACGCAGCACGCTACAATGTTAGTACAATGTTTAAAGTTTTAAATACAAGATACTACAAGACTACTAGACAGTTAGTAGTAGAAATTGCTGTAATTACACTCTTATCAACATTATATATATATATATATATATATATATATATATATATATATATATATATATATATATATATATATATATATATATATATATATATATATATATATATATATATATATATATATATATATATATATATATATATATATATATATATATATATATATATATATATATATATATATATATATATATATATATATATATATATATATATATATATATATATATATATATATATATATATATATATATATATATATATATATATATATATATATTTAGTATATAATGAATATAATATAATGAAATGAAAAACGCTCTGCTACCAGAAAATGTATATTGAATAGTGGAGGGTAGGGTGTGCCGCATTTGTGGAAGCGTGCTGAGGGGGAGGTTATTTATTAATTATTTACCTTATAGTCGGTCTTAGGATAATAGAAATTGTACAGTACCTTATCTTCATAATTCACAACACAAACACTGATTGTTCACGTCACGGCCGCCATGGAATGTTTCACATTAGTTTTCTTCACTTAGGGTTACTTGCACTATTATCTTTTGTAGGTTTGTCTTTGTCAGGTTCAATATCAAGAGGGAATACACAAAAGGGAAATCAAATAAGGCTGAGGGAAAATCACACCGCTAATTAATATATCGATTCAGGAAGGACGTGCGCTCGCGTCGGCCGTCTCACGTGCCCCTTTTTTTACTTCTCGACAACTACTGGTGTCCGCTCGCGCGGGGTGTTCGCACAAGACTCTAAACTAGTCGGGGTTGCCATATATAACAAACATAGCCCCCGCCCTAAACATCTAATGTTTACGAGAAAATGGGAGTACCTAACTAATAGGTAGACGAACTAATTTGGTTAAGGCTCTCTTTAGGATACCTGTCGATGTCTTAACATCGACTACACGCACAATGCTATCTTGACCAGGATAAATTTGGGAAATGCGACCACGTCGCCACTGTAAAGGGGGTAAATTATCATCTTTTATGAGGACTAGCTCGCCTACTGTTGGAGGATTCACTGGATCAGTCCACTTCTGCCTAGTCTGCAGAGTGTATAGGTACTCTAACTGCCACCGCGACCAAAAATGTTGAGTTATCTGTTGCACTACTTGAAAACGGGTTAAACGATTAATTTTTACATTGTTATAGGGATACTCCGGCAAAGCACTAAGAGGTTGGCCAATCAAAAAATGACCAGGCGTCAAAACTTCTAGATCGTTAGGGTCATTAGATAAGGGACACAACGGCCGGGAATTTAATACCGCTTCAATTTTAACAAAAATTGTAGTTAATTCCTCGAATGTTAAAGCAATTTCATAAACGACCACCGACTCTGATGATTCCTTCTTTGTCAAGAAAGAGTGAGAGTCGTCTTAGGGAAGACCGCAAGGAAACGCTACGCGCTAACGGAATAAGGATACAGATAGCTCAACGGGTAAGTTTCGGGTTTTATTTATAAATCTCACCATCGTTATCTAAGGGGTAAGCAATCATGGTTTGAGGGGTCTCTTCAACCTTCCAGAATTTCTCGATGAGACAGGTAAAGATATTCCAATCATGGGGGGCACTAATTCACCATAATCGGCAGCGACTGGACCGCAAACAATATAACCAAAAATTGTAGATAAAGCAGTAAGGCCGTTAAAGTTAAATATTTTATCTTGTAATAAAAGCGCACCGAACACGTCAGCACCCAATAGTATATCTATCGGGCCAGGCTTATTATAGGTAGGGTCAGCAAGGGAAAAATCACTACTAGGAAAAAACACAGACTCAGGGAACTCAAACTCAGGATGCGTACCGGCAATCACATCTATAACTATAGCAGAGGTTGACACCTCAGGGAAGGAACTATACAAAGGTTTAAAACACAGGGAAATAGAACCACGGGAAACCACTAAAGGAATATTACCTATGCCACGCACAGGGGCACAGGAGGGGGAGATGGTCAAATTGAGGTAATTAACAACAAGATCGGTTGTAATGAGGCAACCCTGGGCACCGGTATCACATAAGGCACGCGCTTCAATATAATAACCACTAGCAGTTTTAACGTGTAATTTAACAGTAGGCAACAATATAAGGGAATTGGGTGAGATATTAAGGCAAGGGGAAGGAGGAGTAATACAAGTATCTAGCTATGTGGGTCTATCTTCTCTATTATAGGAATTATCACGATATCTTATATTATTTTCAACCTGTCTAGGTTGGGGCGGAGCATTTTCTCTGGGGGGAGAAGCTCTCTGGGAATGTCGTTGGGGGGAGCGCTGGAGTTGCGAAGGGGAATATTTCTTATGCTGGCCCCCGCCCATATGGGGACCGCGGGTAGAAGAAGGACAGGTACGCGGATAATTGCGTTTATTAAATTTGGAATTATAATTATAATTGCGATTGGATGAGGTGGGATACATTGGGTTACGGGAATCATTAAAACATAGCATAGTATGATGGGATGAGCGACCGCAGGTTGAACATTTGTAGTCCCGCTTGCACATAAGAATTGAATGTTTGTCCAAACACCTATAACATAACCGGAAATGTTTTACAAATCCCGATCTTTCTCTAGGATTCATAGCTCTAAATTCGGGACATTCACGGAGGTAATGGGAAGAGGAAGCACACAGGTAACATTTTTTACTATTATTTATTAAAGGTAACATTTTTTGTCTATTATCTAATATAGGGGAGGGAGGAGCCGCAAAGTAAGTATGTTTAGGTACAGTACTTTTAAATTTCGTCAGGTTAGAATCTACAAGGGAGGTGTTGCCAACGTTGTCATGGTGACGACATTCGTCTTCCAAAAAGGTAGTAAGATTTTTAAAGGTAGGTAATTCATCAGCGTCACCGCCATAACAACGCTCAAAACGGGATTTCAAATCAGAGGGAAGCTTAGTCAAACATATATGTACTAACATATAAGACCATGAGGAGACGGGTAACTCTAAACGTTCTAAACAGCGATAGGCAGTTAACAAGGGGTTCAAAAAGGCCGCGCGCAAACCTGTAAATTTATTCGAAATCTCCGGCAGGGTAAGTATCTGGGTTATGTAGGTATCAGCAAGAACCCGTGTATTGTGATACCGCTGTTTCAACAACTCACGAGCAACTTCATAGTTGCCTTCTTCAATTTTTAAATGTAGCAACAACCGCTTAGGTTCATCTGCTAAGGATCCAACCAAGTACTGTAATTTCATTGTGGGGTTTAAATGGTGTTGGAAATCTACTACACTGTCAAACTGATCAATAAAACTTATCCAGGAGTCAGGACGTCCATCAAACTTAGGGATAGGTAAATCAGGTAATCTATTATAAGGAGTTCGCTCAGTAATATTTTTACTACTCGTTCTTACGGGTGTACTGGCCAGGACAGGATCAACTACGGGAGCAGGTGGGCACAACTCTAACTGACGCACCCGGAGGTCGTCTATTTTCTTTTTTTCTAAACGCACTTCTTTTTTTACATAACTAATTTCTTGGTAATCGATAGCCGGGTCTAACCCACCCAGGAGCACTGAGGACGCGTTTACAAATAAATTACAATGAGAATCTAAATCCTTGAACCTAACTAATAATCTAGGTATTTCAGAAGTGCCAAGAAGTTCCGAGGTATCGGCAATCCAATCGGAAACAAAGCGTACCACACCTATATTTTTTCTATATTCTGGGGCATGAAACTACGCTATAATCAGGGGGACTCAGAGGGATTAAACCACGCTATATTTAAGGGGGCCCAGAGGGATGAAAACCACGCTATTATTTAGGGGGGCCCAGAGGGATGAAAACTACGCTATAATCAGGGGGACTCAGAGGGATTAAACTACGCTATAATTAAGGGGGCCCAGAGGGATGAAAACCACGCTATAATTAAGGGGGCCCAGAGGGATGAAAACCACGCTCTAATCAGGGGGACTATAATTAAGGGGGCCCAGAGGGATGAAAACTACGCTCTGCTACCAGAAAATGTATTTAGTATATAATGAATATAATGAACCACGCTCTGCTACCAGAAAATGTATATAGTATATAGTGAACCACGCCCTGCTACCAGAAAATGTATATTGAATAGTGGAGGGTAGGGTGTGCCGCATTTGTGGAAGCGTGCTGAGGGGGAGGTTATTTATTAATTATTTACCTTATAGTCGGTCTTAGGATAATAGAAATTGTACAGTGCCTTATCTTCATAATTCACAACACAAACACTGATTGTTCACGTCACGGCCGCCATGGAATGTTTCACATTAGTTTTCTTCACTTAGGGTTACTTGCACTATTATCTTTTGTAGGTTTGTCTTTGTCAGGTTCAATATCAAGAGGGAATACACAAAAGGGAAATCAAATAAGGCTGAGGGAAAATCACACCGCTAATTAATATATCGATTCAGGAAGGACGTGCGCTCGCGTCGGCCGTCTCACGTGCCCCTTTTTTTACTTCTCGACAACTACTGGTGTCCGCTCGCGCGGGGTGTTCGCACAAGACTCTAAACTAGTCGGGGTTGCCATATATAACAAACATATATATATTATATATATATATATATATATATATATATATATATATATATATATATATATATATATATATATATATATATATATATATATATATATATATATATATATATATATATATATATATATATATATATATATATATATATATATATATATATATATATATATATATATATATATATATATATATATATATATGTATGTGTATTCTAATTCATCATTCACATACTTGAATAATATAAAAATAAAACGTTTGCGTAATTCAGCATCACAGACAATAGCTAACAAATTTGATTAAATTTGTTGAGGCAAATTTTAATTAAAACTCGTCGGTGACAGATGGGAAAAAAAAATAATTTGTTTCAAAAGCTCTTTCACGTTTTACAACTCAACGTCTCGTTAACCGATGAGGCGAAAGAGTGTGGTTTTATTCTTAATAAGAGACTTAAATAGAGTGATAAATCTCTCTGTTACGTAATCTGTAACGATTAGGATAAACGGAGAAATTGAGTTAAATTTAATATATATTGTTCTAGTGATAAACAAAGGACCGATTGAATTCGAATATTAACACGCCTTGGACAGAAAGTCTGGAGCGGAGTGTCTTAACTCTACTAGCGTAACAGCCTACCCTATAATATATAAAATATATCACAGGGTAACATTCATTTCGACAATTTAAAATCTGAACCCATTTCTAACTTGGATAAGTAAATATGAAACTTATATAGCCTCTAGTTAATATCTAAAGGTATTACGTCATTTATTATTTTTATGATTCTTAAAGTGTTAATCCACACTGAGGAGAGAAACATTTAAAGAAGACATATAAAAATTTTAAACGCAGCAGGACTCGAACCCGCGCCATCTTGTGAACCGTACAAGCGCTAGCACGGTGCATAAGCGCTTGCACTCTAACCATAGAAAAATAGTTAAAGAAAACTCTTAAAATTTTCCCACTACAGAGATGCTAACAATGCGGCGATATAAAGAACGCATGGCTCAGTGGTCAGAACGCTTGAACGGTTTGCAAGAGGCGCGGATTCAAGTCCCGCTGCGATCAAGTCTTATTATGTTTTCTTTACATATTTTTTTATTCATTCAATCCGTCGCTATGGGAGCTGATAATGTTTGAAAATAAAAGGCTGGAAAGAGACGGAATATCTTATCACTTCTCTCCGCCTAGCCTAATATGCGGGATGAAACTTAGCCTACAAGAACACTATATTAGTATATAACTAAAGAAAACTTTTTACTAAACAAGAAGTTCGTACAAACAAAATTTTTACAGAGCTTTTCATATGCAGCCGATTTAACTAGCCTAGTTTACAACTATGAAATGGACGGCTACTGCTATTTCCAGTAGTACTTGGTATAACTATAACAATAAAAGGGGTTAATTTTCTTTTAAACACATTCTTTACCTCGTTTAATTTAACTAAGAAAATGGAAAATTTTATTCAATATAATTATTAATTAATTAAAAATTAAAAATTAATTATTTGAGAAGTCAGGAGGTTTGTGGGTTCGATTCCCACTTGGGTAGGATGGATTTTTCATTTCCATTTTCTTTGTTTTGGCAAGTATGAAAGCGGCGTTGGGTTCCACGAATCCACGAAAAGGCGGAATGCGGAGAATGGAGTGTCTTAACACTAGTTTCCCATAGTTCCTGCTGTTCTCTCTGCCTATCCTGCTATGAGCGGGATAAACCATAAAGCTATTTTTATTTATCCCCAGTTAGAATCTTAGTAGGAGCCAAACTCCAAACTATCGCAATTACAGTCACAAGCTGCTTGTGCAACGACCTGTTTAATAAAGTGTCGCTCTTAAATAAACGGTTATGACCTAATATTAGCCATATAATCTCCCAAATCTCTTTAAAAGTAGGTTAACTCTGTAATCATTAAGTGTGAAGTTACCTTATTTAGAAACTTGCTCGGTTCCAAGGTTAACCGTTCCTTTGTTGTAATCGTCGTTTCGTGTGAAGTACGCTTAAACTTAAACGCTCTTGTTTTGCCCCTATTTTCCTCTATTTTACACGTATTTCTAAAGATTTCTTTAAAAATATGACTAATCATCATCGTTATATATTATTTGTGGAAGCATTTTAAATGCGCACACTTAGAAAAGCGAGTTTTTGACCTAGAATATTACTTTTGTTACCAATTTACAGATATTGAAAAAGCGAATTGGTGAAAAATATAGCCGATATTCGAACTTGAACAGTTCAATTGGTAAGTGATTAAACAAATTCTACACGTTAGTCAATTGGATTTGCTTAAAAAACATTTGCACGTTGTTTACCATCCCTAAAAAATGTTTAATAAATAAAACGAAGCGCATGTGTACGAGTGACACTAATATGCAGGTATACAAGTATATACTTAGTATACAGTTATATATAGTTATTAGTTGATGTAGTTGTATATAGTCTATCTTCCTTTGCACATACTTATACGTCGTAGATATGGTATCGTCCATAAATCTTTACAACATTAAGATGTTCGGCCTTCTTGAACTTTTACTTTTTAAATTAAAATAAAGATTACTTTAAATGTTTAAATCAAATATTGTTTCTCCGACTCTATCTATTATCATGTTGTAAGGAGAGAGAGAGAGAGAGAGAGAGAGAGGGAGAGAGAGAGAGAGAGAGAGAGAGAGAGAGGTAGTCAAGAGTAGATACATCATTCGCTGGTTCAAACCAAATTTGAAGCGATTCTGCTAGTCCTACCTTCGCAGTACGTTCTATAAATGAATTGACAGATCTTGTAGTAAACTACTGCGCCACTCTAGTCGGCATAAGGACCTGAATCTACTTTACATATGACATTATCAAATAGAGGACAGTCGTAGTAGTTTGTGGGTTCGATTCCCAGTTGATGAAGATGAATTTTATCTTTTCCATTTTCTACTAGCAACGCACATAACGGCAGTGTCTTTTGCCATTCAAAATGCAGTGCCTTGACAAGTAGAGAATTTTTTAAATAATATTTAAACTAAAATCTAGGTAATAGCTAAATTTAGTAATAATTTCATTAGGTATCTCGTCAAGACAGTGATTTCGATTAAGATATCCCAAGAGGAAGCTAACAACAATCTATTGTGTCTTGGGGCTCTTGATTATATATATATATATATATATATATATATATATATATATATATATATATATATATATATATATATATATATATATATATATATATATATATATATATATATATATATATATATATATATATATATATATATATATATATATATATATATATATATATATATATTTCTGGTGCAAAACTAGGACTCTATGACTTCCTGGGACTTAAGTAAGAAAATTAAAAATTCTATACTTTTTAACAAATAGTTCAAACGCTTGTAAATGATAAGTTAAATAATAAATACATTAAGTTTGATTTTCATTATATATTCATGTATTCGGTAAAATGTACTTCTGTGTTAATAATTCGCGTCTAACCCGCGTTTAACTTGTGACGGGGCGGGCTTAGCGGTCTGACAGACACCGTTAATACAATAAACGTGAAAATTTTATAATAAGTTAATAATATATTATAAAAAAATGTGATTCGCTTCACGCTTCACGCTTTATCCCGCTCATAGGAGGGTAGGTAGAGGAACCACTGGAACTGTGGGCACCTAGTGTTAAAACACTCTATTCCCTGTTTTCCGTCTTTTCGAGGCATTGCGTGTTGTTGGCAGAACTAAATGCCGCGCTTGCCTAGTTACCAGATCGAAGAAAATAAAAATGCCATAATTCACTTGCCTGCTAGGAATTGAAGACGATGCTACGACAGTCCTTAGAAAAATATTTTGTCATGTAAAATATAATTTTATAAAGAAGTAAAGTCATATTAAGAAATTTGACAGTAAAATTAGGTTCTTAATTAATGAAGGTATAAAAAAAGATAATTAATATAAGTTTTCTTATAATATTTTCCTAGCCTTAGTGTGTACATTTATAAGTATTTAAAAAACAGCATTGTCTCTTGTAAACTTACTGTTCTTAGTAAGTTTTAAATTAAATCTATAAAAATCATTTGTAAATAAAGCATATAAGAATTTCGAAGTAACTTGATGAAGCTTAGATGGGCTCCTAGAGTCGTGTGTTAATATTCCACTATTTTTTTTGCCTTGCCTGTCATTTTCAAATATTTTAATACAGATAAATTGTACAGAAAAATAATTAATAATATTTGTACATAAGAATGCTATATAAAGCAGTTCTGTTATATAAATTTAGAAATTATATAGTAGTAAGGCACTTTACTTTTGTACACCGCTATATAGGAAAGAAAATATTAATTGAACTGCGGAAAAGGCGGAAAGCAGGGAACAGAGTGTCTTAACACTAGGTGTTCACGGTTCCTGCGATTCCCTCTGCCTACCGTGCCATGAGCGGGATAAAGCGTGAAGCTAAAAAATTTTAAATCCGAATTTCCTAATTGAGCTTAAACACGGTCTCAAATTGAAAACCCGCATCGTGCCTTCAAACTTTATTGCTTTCTGTAAAAGAACCAACCAACGTGACCGAGGCTTGGAAATAAACCGAATTTGCTGACCTCACATTGTTTTAGTATCGATATAAAATGAAGAACCTAAAATATTGAACTTATGGAAGAAAAATTCTTTAAAAAATGAATTTCATTTTATTGTAATATATGCTTCTAGCTCCCGTATGAAGATACGAATAATAATAGTTATAAAATTTGACAAATTGAAATATGCAGTCGTATGCACTAATCAAAATTGATTGAGTCCTTTTGGAGATAATCAACAAAAACAAATATCGACACAAACATTTACTATTTCTGTCCGCGAATAACTGTGTCGTTTATGAACTGATTTGGATGATTATTATTGTATTTGGTAGGTCTTACATCAGACGTTGTTCCATTAAAATTTTATCGAAATTGGTTCAGCACTTTTGGAGATAATTATCAAAAACAAATATCAATACAATTATTTATTATGTCTATTCGCGGATAGCTGTGTCGTTCTTAAAAACACCGACTACAGTCGTACGGTCGTTTCCTCATTCGAGAGGCATCCTTGCTCGGTCTACCCATCACTCAAAATCGTTAAATAAAGTAATTTTTAACAAAAAAGAATCGACTTCAAAAAGTAAAAAAGTTCTAGTCTAAAGCAAAAAAGTTAACTAAAAAACAAAAAATAAATTTCGGCACAAAGTAATACGTTCGTATTTTTTCTTTGTTAAATTAAATTAATGATTACTTAGGTAAATAAAAAATATTTTATAATTTTGAAGTCGGCGCCAAGTAAATACTACAACAACCTTACTACAATATCAAATTACTAAGTACACAAATTCAAATTTCAAACACACAATATTATTAAATATATCAAACAGTAACAGTAGTACAATATATATATGAATCGGTAGCTACTAACAAAGTATTTTTAATACGGTAAGAATACAGAAGGTTGTCGGTTCTTTTTTGTTAAAAATTATTATGGTTCAAAATCCTAATAAGAAGCTTTTAGCTGCTTTATATTTGTGCTTTTATTTTATAGTATAAACGAATTGTATGTATATATATATATATATATATATATATATATATATATATATATATATATATATATATATATATATATATATATATATATATATATATATATATATATATATATATATATATATATATATATATATATATATATATATATATATATATATATATATATATATATATATATATATATATATATATATATATATATATATATATATATATATATATATATATATATATGTATATATACATACTAAACAAATCTTTACGCGACGCCATCAACGCACTTGTGTGTGTATCACACTCCGAGTCACCAAGCTGAAATGGGCATAGGCTGAAGATTGTGTCGAAAGACTAAATATGGAACAAATGCTTTCTAAATTGGAGACCCTGTCGATGCCAAAGATCGCGCTGAAAAACTGTGGATGTGGAAACCTGAAACTTCACGCAGAATGGAGAAGCTTAGAAGGGGCCAAGAGTGGGCAAAATCATGCTGACAAAGAAGAAGAAGAAGTTATATCTAATCAATAGCCAATAGTTTAATCGAAATCGCAGCTAAAACCTAGTTTACTATATATTTAATAAAGAAAAAGATCTTTGAGTACCGTCGTAGCGCAGAGGCGCAACGTCTGTCTGTAACGCGATGGTTTCTGTGTTCGATTCCTGTCAACTAGGCATTCTGGCAACTAGGTAAAGCGCGGCGTTGAGTTTGGCCACTCAACACACATTGCCTCGAAAAAGGCGGAAAGCTTAGACGGAGAAAGCAAGGAGTAAGTAACGGAGTGTCTTTACACTGGTTCCTGCAGTTCCCTCTTCCTACCCTGCCATGTGCGGGATGAAGCGTGAAGCTAAAAAAAATGATCTTTTCATGATATTCGTAAATTGCTTTTATCTCTAAATAATTTAATTTAGGTACAATTATTAGAAATATGTACGAATTTAACGCAATTGGATTCAATCTCGCGTCTCTCAGAAGTCGTGGCAATATTTCAAGTCAAATCCATGTGTTTTCTCGTAGCTCTATAAGAACGTAGGGTTTATTTGGCCACAGAACTTAAACTGTTCCAAATACATGCAGTATCCAAGTTCAAATGCTTAGTTAAAACTTATTAAAACACCTTAAAACTTTAAATTTTCTATACCATATAGGAAAGGTTTAGAACGCGTGCTAATAATAGATTTTTTTTAGTTTTACGTATTATCCCACACATGGCAGGGTAGGCAGAGGGAACTGCAGAAACCATATGAACCTAGTGTCAAGACACTCCGTTGCTTAGTCCCTGCTTTCTCCGTCCTCGCTTTCCGCCTTTTTCGAGGCATTGCGTGTTGAGTGGCGGAACTCAACGCCGCGTTTTGCCTAGTTTCCAGAGCGTAGAATCCATCTTCCCCGAGTGGGAATCGAACCCACAAACCGTCGTGTTTACAGGCAGACACTTACGCCACGACGGTCCTAGTAATACATATTTAAAATAAACCAATTATTAAAACAAAAAACAATCAAAATCAAGAATTTTCGTCTCTAATTAACTGATTCAACACAAAATTCTTTATTAAGAACCCAAAAAGCAGGGCACGTGCTTTGTATAAATATAGTCAATTTGGGCAAAAGGTTGAAAGGTTAGACGAGGGTAGCCATGAGCGACGGGTCACCGGTGACAGTCGGGGGTAACGTATGAAGTCGTTTGTACCCTTTTGTACGAATTAGAGTTCGGTTCTTTATATATTTGTTAGAAATCTCTATGAATTACATATTTTATTGAGATTTTAACGCTAAGGCCGTCGTGGTGCAGATTCTCAGCATTTGCGTATAAACGCGACGGTTTGTGGGTTCGATTCTTATTTGGTAAGGGTAGGTTATTTAATTTCCATTATCTTCTCTCTGGTTACTAGGAAAGCGCGGCGTTGAGTTTCGCCACTCAACACGCAATGCCTCGAAAGGTGGGATGCGGAGTGTTTTAATACTAGGTTCCAACAGTTCCTACAGTTCCCTCTGCCTACCCTGCTATATGCGGGATAGAGCGTGAAGTTAATAAAAAGAAATTAAAAAGTTCTTTAATTTCTTTTTATTAATTTGATAGAGCAATTCCATTTCATTGTTTTCAAGCTTTTTTTGCATTTAAAAGACTGAGGGAACAGTACGTTAAGAGACTTTTTTCTCTATTCTCTCCAGCCATCTTTGAAACGACCATGTTACGGAGTTCCACAATCAAAACTAAAACTATATGATATTCGAAGGAGAGCATGATTCTATGTTTAAATTATTTTTATTCTTCATCACACTGGCAACATCTCGAAAAGACGGAGAATAAAAAAAAATTATAGTTTTTCTCTGTGAGAAATAATTAAAAATGAAGCCGACTTCAAGCACCTACCTGTTCCGTGAAATGGTATACTAGTTAGCTAACTATAATTGCATTCTTAATTAACGATGTAAACTTTTTTTACGTGTTTTAAATTTCTGTTCCATATACACACACACACATATACATATATATATATATATATATATATATATATATATATATATATATATATATATATATATATATATATATATATATATATATATATATATATATATTACAGACGTTCCTAATGGTACTAATCCATAATGGCACAATTCTAGCAAGTTTTAATTATCTGATTCCAATTCGATAAACTAATTGGACTGTCTTTGATTTTTGACTTCTGTATCGTGATTGTGAATGGCTTTCAATAGACCACTTCATTTGTGTTGGTTTCATACTTCCGAACCGTTGTGTAGTTGCATCTAGGTTTAAGGGTGGTTTTTGTAGATTGGCGATGAAATTTTCATTCATTTGAAGGGCTTTGAGAAAGTTCTAGACTCTAGTATATGAGCTTTTCACTGTAAGTTAAAGAGCTTTAGTTAAAATTGTACTTCCGGTACTGAATTATTTATATATATATATATATATATATATATATATATATATATATATATATATATATATATATATATATATATATATATATATATATATATATATATATATATATATATATATATATATATATATATATATATATATATATATATATATATATATATGTATATATATATATATATTTCACTAAATAAATTAAAAGGATATTTATCAATCGATAATGGTTACGCTCCATTTAAACTTGAAGCTTTTGAAGTTTTGAAACGTTATGTAAGAAAATGTGGGTGAAACTCTTGATACAACTTTAAACATTAAATACTGAGAAACAAGTTTCATTGTGTTTGAACAATCGAACTAAAAAAGCTCATTTATTTCTGGAACGTTATCTTAAAGCTTTGTATAATAATGTTTAAAGAAAATAAATAATTTTTCATAGAAACGAGACATGAAGACCTCTTAGAAACATTTTGTATCGGACAGCTTTGGACGATTACAAAGAAGAGTGTATACTCACTGCCTATTCTTATAAAATATTCAATATAATATTTTAAAATTAAAACAAAGTTGCTTGTAAACTCGAAGATTTGTGGATTCGATTCCCACTCGTAGATGGATTTTTTCACTTTTATTTTCTTCGTTCTGGCAACTAATAAAAGCCACGCTATGCCTCGAAAAGGCATTAAGTAGTGTCTTAACACTAGGTTCCTATGGTAACTGCAGTTCCGTGTGCCTTACCTGCTATGTGCGGGATAAAGCGTAAAGCTAAAAATAATTGAAGCTGTCGTGTCTTGGCCCAGTCTAAGTAGTACTATATATAACGCGATATTAATGAGTTCGATTCCCGATTTGGGAAATTAACACGTATATTTGAATTCCGTGAACAACGAAATATTTTAACGCTAGGTCCTTCTTATTCGGCTTAAAAGATTGCCACTTGAATGTCTCTATAGTAAAATTTTAACGACTTATGTCGATCTTATCATAATGAAGTACGACGAGATATATCGACCATTCAAATATTCAGCTGCATGAAGCTTTAATGACCCTCCTGTACCGTTTACATAACAAAATAAGCTGTTTTGAATCAGTATTTATATTAGTATTATAAACATTGTACAAATACTTGTTATGATAAGGTAAGGTAAAAGAAATTTTTAAGTGATAATAGAAAAAAGACTTTTAGAAAGTACCTATATGTAAAAATTAACGCAACAGGATTTGAACTTGACTTGGTTCTAACCACTAAGCCATGCTTTATATGATTCCTTTAAGTACCTGTCATTATATTTTGTATACAATATAAGTTTTTATAACTAATGTAGTTAGTTAACCCTTAACAAGCCTGTGTAAGTTTCAGGCTTGAATATCACGCATTGTTATAAATAAACACAAATTAGATCATTTGCAAAATATGGCCACCCGATTCATATTTTCACTAAAAAAATTTGACCATATTTCAGAATATAGAACTCGACTTAAATAGCTCACTATGAGGCATCGTCGTTATCTTCATACCCTCACTATACTGTACACTATACTGTAAACACTATATTGTAAACTCCTGAATACCTCAAAACAAGGTTTAGTTTCCTCGGCTCGAGCCACTCTCTCAGCTTGAGATCGCAGAGTGACAATAAATTAGCATTGCCGTTCAGCCGTACTCAAACCTATGGGGATTCATTTACAGTTCTTTGGAACTCACTACCGCGGGAAATTCGTGAGGACACTTCTGTTAACATATTTAAACGTCGTGTAAAGTTGTATAAGTTAACATATTTAAACGTGGGGTTGCCTGGAAGAGATCACCTATGGCGATAAGGCTGCCTTTACACCATGAGAAGAAAGTGCTTAGCATTCCATGACTTCACCGTGCGGGTGCCGGGCCCATAGTGTTGTTGGAAAAGGAGCTCCGATCAGCGCTAGAAATGTCTAGAAATGTATAATAGTTCTAGACAGATTGTATCACACTCATTTTGTCTTACAAAAACTACTATTACTTGTGTTGTTTTCTTTATGTAGGTGTAATAAAGTATTAAATAAATAAATAAGCACATACTTCTCCAAATTGCTTTTCTTATTTCTTCTCCAAACTTCAATATACTTCTCTAAATTGTAAATAAATAGGCCATTCCAACTTAGTCATTATGAAAAAAAAAAACAAAATAACCTAGAAAATGCTTATAAAATTAAGAAAACGCGTACATAGCAAGTATTATCCCCGGGACTTCCCCACTTAACGTCCCAAGGGGTTGAATTAGCACATAATTATACAAATACCCTCTTAATTAAGACCCTGACCTGTTTAATTTTGAATTCAGGTTAATGCAATCTCAAAGGAACTTACAACACTCAAAAGTTTTAGAACTTTAGATGTATGTATGAGTTTTTATTATTAATAACTACTGGTTAGTTGCTAACTAGGGATGGGGATTCTTTAATAGTAATAAAAGTTTTATTAGTGGTGATGTAACGACTACAAAGGCAACGTTCGTGGGTTTAAAGCCGTGAAGGGAAGAAGCCGTGTTACCAGTTATAAACGCAGCTTTGAGCTCTGCCAGTACATGCAATATCTAGAATTTTAGGGAACAGGGTTTCTTAATCCTTTTCTTCTGTCTCCCCTGCTTTATGCAGAATACAATGTGAAGCTAAAACATATTTCATATAATAATAATAATATATCATTGACAGTGCAGTTGTGTTTATCTGTCGTGGAACAGTTACTATGCTTATTGTTTTAATAGGTCCGCCAAATTCCTAGTTATGAGGCGTTGAACTCAGTACCTAATTTACGATACGTAATAATCGGAAATTTAGTTTTATTACTGAATTTCCTCTATATTTTCTCTTTAAATTTAAAAAATCGTGCATGGCATCTCGCTTGGCAGGTCATATTGGTCGAGCGAGTCGTTCTCACGCTTCGAAGGTTCCATATCGGTTTAATAATGATCGATAAGCCGTAAAGTTGACAAAATTTGATAAACTTTAATTTACGGAAACTCAGTTCTAATAAAACACTTCAATTCAATTGCACATAGCAGGACTCACACGAGAAAGGTGTGAAGCTGAAAATCGGCCACGAGTGAATCTGACTCGGGCTCTGAGGGTTCCATGCAATTTTATTATCGTTTGTCAACGGAATGTACAAAAGTCGGCAAACTTAAATTATGCGGCCATACAAAATGCTTCATGAAATTAACTAAATATGTGTGATGATTTTTATGTTTTTTTTTAGCTTCACGCTTTATCCCGCATATTGCAGGGTAGGCAGAGGTAACTCCAGGAACTACATGAACCTACTGTTAAAATACTCCGTTGCTTAGTCCCTGCTTTCTCCGCCCCCGCTTTCCGCCTTTTTTCGAGGCATTGCGTGTTGAGTGGCGGAACTCAACGCCGCGCTTTACTTAGTTTCCAGAGCGAAGATAATGGAAATACAAAAATCCATCTTCCCCGAGTGGGAATCGAAACCACAAATCGTCGCATTTACAGGCAAACGCTTACGCCTCTGCGCCACGACGGTCCTCTTTTATATGTTTATTTCTTTATTTGTAATATTTAGCAAATATACAAGAAAAAATTTTATGATAGTAACCGTATTAGTATAAAACTGTGGTACAACTAACGCACACCTCACAAGGGGTTTTTCTGACAATAAGACATTACTAAATGTTGTAAATATATAAACAAAAAATATTTATAATGAAGCAAAAATAAAGTAAGTGACACACTTGCCAAATTTTTACAATTTGTAAGTGACACACTTACCAAATTTTTACAAGTTTTTGACTTTTTTATAAATTTTTAAGAATTTATTATAACTCGTCACTTTTTGAGAAACTTCGTGATACTAAGTCAACAGAATGTACACTATTTACGGATTTCACGGAGAATTTAACAAAACAAACTTTTCCAATGGACTGTCGATTTGTATCATAAATGTTATTATTTATATGGGTGCTGCACAAAGCGGACGTGTTATTTGTTTGCTTTTACAATTTTTGTAAACTTACGTGACAAATCAAACCATAAGGATATTAAAATAGAAAACAAATTCGCTTAAATTATTAATGTGTTATAAGACATATCAATCACAAATAACTTCGTGACTACCAAACGGCAACCGCTCTTCTCCACCTCGAAGAAAAGAGACAGGCTCCTAAAATCCTAGAAAAAATAACTAGTTAGTTGACGCAACATCAACAACACAGATCTACAATGAACATACTAAGATCACCTACTGGAAGTGGCATCGGTACCTGCCGCAGTGATTCTCAACCAAACCTTTCAAGTTGTGATCCTATACAGGAATTTCCCGATACTCCAAAAATTACTCACCGTAACAAGCGTAAGTTTTTTGACGATAATTCTCATATAAAAGAAGAAATTAGTGAATTACGAAAACAAACAGGCCAAATAATGGGCATTTTAACATCACTCCGCGACAGTCAAGCTGCATTCATTGAGAAAATAAGTAATGATATCAGTGTCATTAAAAATGAAATAAACGATATCAAAAACAGCACTAGCATTTTAAAAAGCGATCAAAACTCAATGAAATCAGATATTTTGGATATTGTAAACAAAAACAATGCATCGGAAAATAAAATTAAGAGATTAGAGTCTGATCTACAAGAATTTAAAATATCTATGGCAAATTCCTCAAGTCCAACAACAGCTACGTACGAACATATATTTAAAGAAATCAATGAACGCGAAACTCGATCTAAAAACGTCATCATCACCGGAATTAAAGAACCATATGAAGTAAATAAAGATAAACGTATAAGCACAGATTCAAGCCAAGTAGTGAAAATATTAAGATCAATCGACGAAAATTGTCCTACCCCAGAAAAAATATTTCGCCTTGGTAAATTTCAAACAAATAAACACCGGGCTATAAAAGTCTGTTTCGCTACAAATAAAACACCTAAGCTTATACTGCGTAATAAACATAAAATTGATAGCAATACTATTTCTATTTACTCGGATCAAACACCACAACAGCAAGTATACTTAAAACAGCTCAGAGAGGAATTAAAAAGACGAACGGATGCAGGTGAAAATAATCTCAGAATAAAATTTGTCAAAAATATACCAAAAATAATAAAAGTAACTTCAAAAAACTAATTACTTCATGCACTCATTCAAACAAAAATGTATTTGTAACCGATATTGCTACGTACGAACTAGTCGATAATTATGAAAATCTAAAAAAATCGAAAAAGTCATTATAATAGTCATTATATGGCAATATTCGATGCACTAGTAAAACAAGGTAAATTTGATGAATTAAAAAGTATCATTCGTTCTCTTAACAATGGTCTTGATATAGTTATTTTAACTGAAACGTGGCTAAAAAGTGCAGAAGAAGCTATGCGTTATCAAATTCCAGGTTATACGCATTATTTCAGTTTTAGAAAATCTAGTAGGGGCGGTGGTGTTTCAATATTTTGCCATAACAAACTAAAACATTGTTTATTAGACGCAGAATGCTTAAATGATAACCATTTCCTATGGATACACTTAGTAAACTTCTCTCTAGACATTGCTGCGATATACAGAAAACCTGATAGGCACAAATTTTAATACGTTTATGGACACCTATTCAATGTACTTAAATCAAAGAAAAAGAGCTATCATTTTCGGAGACTTTAATCTAAACCTACTAAGTTCGGATCGGCATCCATCTATATACAAGGATGCCGTTTGTGAAGCAGGGTATAACTTTATAAACTACATTCATAAAGACTATTGCACTCGTGAAACCCTTGACACAAAAACAATTATTGACCATGTAGACCATCAAATCTCAAAGAAAATAAATTTCATTTCTCTATTATCAACTCATCGATGTCTGATCACAAACAAATTTATCTTGAAGTGACAAAATTTACATCATCTCGGCCAAACAAAAGAATATATAAAGCTATAGACTATAACAAACTGTATAAAAATTCTTTAGAGAACTCTACTATTAACAAATTTAATTTATATACTATATTTCAAGAAAAACTACAAAATAATATAAACGATAGTACCATTCATAAAATAAAAATTCTAAATCCACCAAGACAAGATTGGATAAATAAGACTGTTATTAAAGAAATTGACGAAAGAAATATGCTATGGAAACACCATAAAGTAAACCCAAGTGATAAAAATAAAGAACAACTATTTATTAAGAAGAGAAATGAGGTAATGGCCAAAATACAGAATTATAAAAGTACTTATTATATCAAATCATTTACATCTTGCTCAAAAAATCCTAGAAAGATGTGGGAACTTTTAAACAACCTTTCAGCAAACAAACTGAAATCAACGGTACTAATTAACAAATTACAAACAGACCAGGGCATTATAACAAGCGAAAGAGACATCTGCGAATATTTTAACACTTTCTTTTGTAATATTGGTTCAAACTTAGCTAATCAAATACCCAGAACGTACTACTCCAATCCCAACCTCAGAATGGAATCACATGCAACTGGGTCGTTAAATAATCTTTATCAGTTTGAGCCAACCAGCAAAGCAGAAATCGCTAGAATCATCGAACACTTAAACAATAATGTCAGCACTGGCTGTGATCAAATAAGCGTTAAATCCATTAAATCCATAAAATATTTAATTTTAGATGAGCTTACACGCTGTATAAATAAATGTTTGGAGGAAGGAACCTTCCCAGACTGCCTGAAAATTGCCAGAGTTACACCTGTATACAAGTCTGGTAGTAGAACGGACCCAGGGAACTATCGACCAATATCGGTTCTACCCGTCATGTCGAAAATCTTTGAAAAAATCATATATACTCGTCTTGACTCTTTTTTAAGCAAACAAAATTTCTTTTACAAGAAGCAATATGGATTTCGGCCAAAAAGTAATACTCTCTCGGCAACCTTAGACGTTGTGACGAAAATTAAACTAAGTATTGATAAGAAACAGATAGCCTTGGGTGTCTTTATAGACTTAAAGAAGGCGTTTGATACCGTGAGTCACCATTTACTGTTAGAAAAACTAATAAGTATAGGAATTTCAGACTGTGCCTTAAAGATGCTAGAATCCTATCTCACTAACAGAACTCAGATAGTCAAAGTCAAAGATACCCAAAGTAAACCTCAAAATATTGTTTATGGAGTCCCACAAGGATCAATATTGGGTCCATTGTTTTTTCTTATTTACATTAACAGCATACATACACTTAATTTACATGGCGATATATCATTATACGCCGATGATACTAGTCTTTTCTATTATGGAAATGATCTAGAAAGCATAATGAACGATGCTCAAGAGGATTTACAGCGATTAAATATTTAGTTTCAATCCAACCTGCTTACAGTGAACGCATCCAAATCAAATTACTTATTAATACTTAGTATTTGCAGCAAAAAATAAAAAGGTATCCCATAAAACACTATTAACAATTAATAACGAAAAATTAACCCAAGTGGAAGAGAAAAAATGTTTAGGACTGATTCTAGATAACAGAATGATATGGAAACCTCATATACAAAAAATTAAGTCAAAACTTACATCTCTAATGGGTGTAATGAGAAACATTGTTCGTTGTTTGCCGCGAAAAGTTGTTTATACTACTTATAATACCCTCATCAAGCCGCATATTGATTACTTGATCGAGATTTGGGGTTCAGCTTCTAAAAGCAATTTGGAAACTATACAAATAGCACAGAAGAAATTAGTAAAAATATTGTTCAAATACGATTTCCTTGCCTCAACTAAAAAAATATATGCTGAATCTGGGCTTTTAAATATTAATCAAACCTACATATACTATAGCTGCCTTCTTATACGAAAAATCCTAAGTAAAGATATGCACTCAAATATTACATTTACGAAAAAACAAAACATGCAAAGAATGAGACTAAGAAATGCAAACGATATAAAACTTTACAAACCGCGATCTAACTACGGCAAAAAAACCATTTTGTTTGAAGGTGCTTATTTGTACAATAAATTGCCAAAAGATATTAAAGAAGTAAAATCAACACTAATTTTCAAAAAATTAATAAAAAACCATGTCAAAAAATTGTAAAATGTAACAACAATAAATTAATGAAATAAATAAAAGTAAAAAAATACACAAAATAGAATAATGAAAATCAAAGGACAAAACAAAAGGAATAGAATAACAAAACAAAAAGTATAAGAAAAAATATTATAGTATAACATGGAATACGAAGTTACGTGACACTTCCAGTTGCTCTTATTCCGCACAATGCATCAACTATGCGAACATCCTACCCTACATTTTATTTGTTACTCAAATTAATATTTTATTTACTTTAAAATACTTCCTTTGTGCAATGTACCTATGTAATTTTTGTATTAAGTGTAATGTGTTAGTTTCTCATGTAAGTGAATTGTATTCTTATGAGAAATAAATATTCTTAAACCTCATGTTACATTTTATATTTACATATGTTATTAAATTATTAGTTGACAAACGAGCAGAAGGGCTACCTGATGTTAATTGGACACCCTCGCCTACAGACATCCACAACCTGAGAGGATGTGGATGCATTGCCAACTAAATACCCATCCACGTTTATGGGCTTCCGGAACTCTCACTTATCACACGAAACACAGCAGCAATGATATGCTGTTGTTTCACGACGGTGTTCTGTGAGGGCGTGGTAATTAATCTGGCCCTTTACGAGTTACTGGTGTTAGTGTAGCTTGTCTGTACTACTGATAGTTATATAGAACTATAAATCAGTCTTGACAGAGAGAGAAACAGAAGGGTAGGCAATGAAGTGATGCTATATGAGGCCAATTTTTCCTTTTGTGGTACGGAACCCTAAAAAAGAGCAATAAAAGATGATTGTGTGAACTTTCACTCGTGTTGAGGCATAAAAAATAGAACAATGTATAACAGCTGCCTTATTTAACATTTATTTTGCACTCTGCTTTATGCGGAAGTAGTGTTAATAAAAAAAGGTAGTAAATATATGTAAATTAAAATGTGAATTAAATATAACAAAGTTAATCTGTAGGCTCACGCTTTATCTCGTTTATAGCAACTGCAGAAACCCTATAAACGTAGTGTTATGATACTCCATTCTCTGCTCTCCGTGAAGTCATTGCGTATAGAGTGAAAGAATTCAACGCCACTCTTGCCTAGTTGCCTGAACAAAAAAATAATGAAATTATCCATTCTCCCCGAGTGAGAATCAAACCCATAAACCGTCGCATATACAGATAGACGCTGTGCTTCTATGCCACAATATGCAAGACAGTTAATATCTAATCATTTATTAGTATCATTCTGTGTGCCACAAACAGCAGGGTAGGCGGAGAAAACCTAACGGCAAGGCAAAAGATAAGAGCCTTTGCGTGTTCAATTGTAAAACTAAAAGTAACTTTATATTATTGTTACTCAAAGCCAGGAAATTGTAATAATTGGTTAATTTCCCCCCGAGTGGGAATTGAACTCGTAACTTTCACTGTATACATAACATGCATACATAGAAGCGATAGAACTCTTACAATGCCTTAGTTAAACAATAAAAGACAAGAAAAACAAGTATTTAACAAAAATGTTTATATCAAGTTTACGTACTCGTTTCCGTTATAAATTTAAATAGAAGAAATAAGCAATTAAAATACCAAGTATCTTTTACAATTAAAATACCAAGTATCTTTTCCACTGTAAAAGTTCAACTTCGTAGGAACAAGAAAATTTTCATGTTAAATTTAGAAGTCTTGAAGAATCTCTATAAATCAGATTGCCACTGAAACTAACTTCAAATTAGTTGAACAATATAGTAGTAGTATTAGTAGAACAAATATATATATATATATATATATATATATATATATATATATATATATATATATATATATATATATATATATATATATATATATATATATATATATATATATATATATATATATATATATATATATATATATATATATATATATATATATATATATAAGCTCTGTAAAGGCATTGACTTTTAGAGCTTTGGCTACAGTGTGTGTGACTGAAGACGCGGTTAAAGTTTCAGTAAGTTTGAAGAGGTAATATATATCATTTAAATATTTATATAATACATTTATATGTGTGTGTACAGTTGTATTTTTAAACTTTACAAAGCTTCTACAAGTTGCACCTTAACAGTCCAAAGCTCTGCTATCCAAAACTGTGATGTCATCAAAAAAAAAACAGAGTACATCACTAGCAATAAAACTAATAACAATCGCTACCATTCATCCCAAGTTAAATTGCCAGAAAGAAGTTGATAAATCAGAGCATTTCGAATCGCGTCTTCCAATTTACTTCGTCTATAAAACTTTCTTGTGACGCTCAACCGTTTCATACATTTATTTTATCTGTATCTTCTTTTTATGGCTACATTTGCTATTAAAAAAGTTTATTCTAGAATAAATAGAATAAAAAATAGACTGTCGTGGCGCAACGTCTGCCTGCAGACGTGACAGTTTGTGGGTTCAATTCCCACTCGGGCTTTTGGGCTTTTTCATCTTCACTCTGGCAACTAGGCTAGTGCCGCTTTGAGTTCCACCACACAACACACTTTACCTCGAAAGGTGGAAAGTGGGGAACGGAGTGTCTTAACACTTGGTTCCTGCGGTTCCTCCTGCCTACCCTGCTATGAATGGAATACAGCGTGGAGCTAAATAAAAATATAGGTGAATTTTTTTTTGTTTTTTTTTTTTTTAGCTTCACGCTTTATCCCGCACATGGCAGGGTAAACAGAGGGAACTGCAGGAACCTAGTGTTAAGTTAGCTAAGTGTCATAGGTGAATGATGTATTATATACATATATGTATTATAAAAGGGACTCTATAATAGAATTACATAGTGTTGTAGAGTCTACCTACTTTCAATTTAAATATATAAAAATTTATTAAAACCGGATATCCTAATAAGTATATACATATATGCATTATATATCATAATCATACCTTATCATATAAGGTTACCTTGAAAAGAAATATTAAATCAAGTAATATCTCTGTAGAAAATATTATTTTTTAGTAATTTATGCAAAAAAGTAGTGATTATTAATGAGGACCGTCGTGGCGCAGAGGCGCAACGTCTGCCTGTAACGCGACGGTTTCTGAGTTCGATTCCCAGTCGGAGAAGATGGATTTTTCTATTTCCATTTTCTTCGCTCTGGCAAACTAGGCAAAGCGCGGTGTTGAGTTCCGCCACTCAACCCTCAATGCCTCGAAAAAGGCGGAACGCGGGGATGGAAAAAGCAGGGACTAAGCAACGGAGTGTCTTAACACTAGGCTCCCACGGTCCCTGCATTTCCCTCTGCCTACCCTGCCATGTGCGGGATAAAGCGTGAAGCTAAAAAAAGTAATGATTATTACATTATATATTCTAATTGTTCTAAAATTAGGTAAAAATTCAGGTGCTATAATTACCAAAATGATCATTTTTAGATAAGACATTATGCTTTGTTCCTAAATTGACACATTTTGTATGAAATAGCGAAACTTAACGCTGAAACTTACAACAACATATACAAAACTCTTTTGTACAAAGTTCCGAAACTCAACGCCGCAATTCAATTCTCTGAGCAGAAACCAAACCTACTACCACGAACTTTCATCTTGTTTAGATAGCTTTCTGTCAGACGCCTTACCCCTATATTTAACCATAACTAGACGAAAGCTTACTTCAAAACTTTACAAGCATCCAAATAAAAAGCTCTATCTCAATATTCAAATGTTTTAAAACAGAAACTACTTTCATTTAACTGTGAAAGAACAATCTTAAATAGCCTCTTAATTCCTGTAAAGCTGTAAAGTAACCACATTAAGCTTATTTATCGAGGCGTTAGCGCAGTGGAATTCAAGATCTCGTTTATATTTAAAAATACAGTGCTTTTGTAAAAAAAAAAAAACACTGTATTGCTGTGCTTTAAATTATTGTAATGCAATGCTAAAAGATTTTAAACCGTCTAGCAATAGAAGTTATAATAGAATGCGTTCGTAATAAGTTAATGTATTTAAGACCATTTTTAACTCATACGGGGTGGTCAGAGAAAATACCTTGTGGAACACCTTTCTCTTTCGTTCTTATCGGTTTTAAGAAAAAACATGTAAAATTGAACCTCTTTAGAAGCTTTTCGTGCTTTAACTTAGATAATTTTTTTATAGCTCCACTCTTAATCCCGTATATAGCAGAGCAGGCAGTGAGAACTGCAGGATCAGTGTGAACCTAGTGTTAAGACACTCCATTTCCTGTGTTCCGCCTTTTTCGAGGCGTTGCGTGTCGAGTGGCGGAACTCAACGTCGCACTTTGCCTAGTTGACAGAGCTGAGAAAATGAAAAATCCATCTTTCCCGAGTGCAAATCGAACCAACAAACCGTTGCGTTTACAAGCAGATCACTGCGCCACAGCACCTCTGAGGTTCCATTATATAATATCAATATTATAAACCAAAAGAAAAACGATACGTACAGTATTCGATTTCTATACTAGACCTTTTTTCAAATAAAATCTAAGAAGAAACTTAGCTCGAGAGAACGCGTTTAACCAAACATTTTAACAATTACGAAGAAAAATAGCAAAAAAAACGATCTATTAATACAACAAAGCCTTATTCAGAGAGGTCGTTATCACGTCGCCTCTCCTCACCTCATCTCTCCGCCTCCATGATTGATAACAGTTGCGTGATCTGACAGGGGAATTAGTAGCCGCAAATTGTGTACTTCATACATCATATGTATGTACTTATTGTAGTATGTTTTTTTGTATATAGATCAAATACTAAAATATAACCATGGTTTCGTCGGTAATAAATTAGGTTATTTTTGCAGTAGTTACGAATTCGATGTTTTTTGTATGATACTAAGTCGGAAGAACATTTCTAATTTTGACGAGAAATTTAGGAAAATTAAGAATTGTATGAAGTAACCTAGAACTGATTTAAGTAATGTTTATTTTTTTTAGTTTTTAACATAATAGAAAGTTTGTTTCGTTTATTAACACCAATTATATGTCTATATAATAATAATTTTAATGGCAGTGGAATTTTTTCAGGACCGTTTCCGGTTCCGTTGCGCGAATGCTCAGCCTCCGTCTATAACCGGGGCAGTTTACGTTTAATGAAAAACGTGGTGTTGAGTTGCGCCACTTATGCCGAGAAAGGCAGAAAGCCGGAAGCGGAGTGTCCACACAAGCCACTCAACGGTTCCGCTTAAAGAAGTGAGTTATTATTATTTTCCGTATCTAATACATAAGATGGAGAGTTCTGTCACTCAGTGTCATGACAGTTTCTCTTTCTCTCCCTTAAATCTACCGTTTATTAGCATAGCAGGCAGAGGGAACCGCAAGAACTTGCAAACCTAGTGTTAAATCACTCCGTTCCCCGCTTATATTTTTTTACTACAGTAAAAATTTCTTGAAATATACCAAGGTTTTATATTTCAATTTTAAATATATTTATCTCGGTTATAGAGCCGTTAATTATAATCAACTCGGTTCGAGCTGTCACCGAACTCATTATAACCGCTTTGAAACGACAAGAACACTTCAGCTGTCACATCTGAAATGTCAAGCTTGCTGGAGCTATAATTTGTCAACGCGAAGATTTTCTTATTTCCCCCCTCTTTACACTGTATTCTATCTATAACAGAAAAGCCAAGTGACCAAGAAGCTGAGAGGCCCATAAAACTTAGTGTTTTGTTCCTATATGAGAGAAAAACGGAGAGTTTTAAGAGTGTCTTAGCAAGTCTACGTTCACTATGACAAATATTATTTTCTTTTTATGTCTTATGGCGGAACTCAACGCCGCGTTTTGTCTAGTTACTAGAGCGAAGAAAATGGAAATAGAAAAATTCATCTTCCCCGAGTGGGAATCCAACCTACAAGCCGTCGTGTTACAGGTAGACGTTACGCCTCTGTGCCACGAAGGCCTTCCGTTGACAAATATTGTTAATAATTAAGTAAAACATATCGTTTAGACTGATATTTACCAAGCTTACCTGTTCTTGTTAGCGCTTAGGAGCTACGCTGTTTATGTTTTCAGCAAGTATACAGATTTTGACTGTTCTGTTTATTTAAATATGGCGGTTTACAATATGTATACGTTATATATATATATATATATATATATATATATATATATATATATATATATATATATATATATATATATATATATATATATATATATATATGTATATGTATATGTATATGTATATGTATATATATATATATATATATATATATATATATATATATATATATATATATATATATGTATATGTATATGTATATGTATATGTATATATATATATATATATATATATATATATATATATATATATATATATATATATATATATATATATATATATATATATATATATATATATATATATATATATATATATATATATATATATATATATATATATATATATATTATATATATATATATATATATATATATATATATATATATATATATATATATATATATATATATATATATATATATATATATATATATATATATATATATATATATATATATATATATATATATATATATATATATATATATATATATATATATATATATATATATATATATATATACAGGATAGTCCAATAGGGACGCTTGAACTTTGACAGCTGATTGCGGCCATGTTGTTTGAGTGACATGGCATGGCCATGGCAGGTTACAGTGTC
The DNA here is from genome assembly GCA_037178615.1 of Dione vanillae. Classification (NCBI taxonomy): domain Eukaryota; kingdom Metazoa; phylum Arthropoda; class Insecta; order Lepidoptera; family Nymphalidae; genus Dione; species Dione vanillae. The sequence continues at coordinate 490,660 of JAZFAU010000264.1, forward strand.
GAGCAGCACGTGCAGATCATAAAATTGTTCTACGAAAATGGGTCTTCAGTTCGAGCAACGTTCCGCGCACTTCGCCCGTTTTACGGTCGCGATGATCGTCCTGCCGAGTCGACTATCCGTCGATTGGTGGAGAAATTCGAGTCAACCAGGTCAGTTAACAATCAGCCGGTTCCCGTGCGTCAACGTAACGCGAGATCTGCCGAGAATATCGCCGATGTGCGCGACAGTATTCTCGAAAACCCGTGGCAGTCAATTCCGCGTCACGCACTTGGCGAATTTTGCGTTGTGACTTGAGCCTGCACCCGTACAAGATCCAGCTGACCCAAGAGCTCAAGGTTAATGACCATAGACAGCGCTGTGTGTTCGCTGACTGGGCATTAGAGCAGTTGGAAGTTGACGCCGATTTTGGCAAAAAAATCATCTTCAGCGACGAGGTGCATTTTTGGATGAATGGCTATGTCAACAAGCAAAATTGCCGTATTTGGGACGAGACCAATCCACACGAGGTTCACCAAGTCGCAATGCACCCGCAGAAAGTGACTGTTTTCTTGTGGGCGCTGGACTTTTTCTTGTGGGGTTTTCTTAAGTCGCAGGTCTATGCCAACAAGCCGCAAACCACCGATGCCCTCAAAGTCAACATACGCCACGCCATCGATCAAATACAGCCCGATTTGTGCGCCAGAGTCATCGAAAATTGAACCTTTCCTTAGATATAGACCTAGAGAATAGACCTTCCAAATAAAAAAAAATCGCAAATATCTCTCCTACATGTATTTTTTTTGCATTTCAAAGATCAAGCGCCCTTAATGGAAACCCCTAATTATATATGTATACTCACAAATACAGCTTCAAGCTTTATCCCGCTCATAACAGTGTAGGCAGAGGGAACCGCAGGTATCGTGAGAACTTAGTGTTAAGACACTCCGTTCCACGCGCACCGCCTATTCGAGGTATTGCATATGGATTGACGGATCTCAACGCCGCGCTTTATCTAGTGAAGCGCCAGAGTGAAGAAAATGGAAATTCAAAATCTATCTTCCCCGAGTGCGTCGCGTTTACAGACTGACGAATTAATACACCTGCAAGCGTAGCGTAAATATTTTCATAATAGAGCGACGAAAATAAATGTTTTCGTTTTTCCAAGCGATTATTGAACCCACAACCGGCATCTACACACAAACTGTACCACGACGGTCCATTCGAATTTTAAATATATTAAAACGAATACTATATATATTATTATACACTAAAACTAAATTTCACTTTCAATATATTTAAAAGAAGCGCGTCAAGAATAAAGTTGAGTAGAGCTTTTATCACTTGTTGGAGTAAAATTTATTTTTGTTAAATAAAAAAATATTTATACCATCACAATAGATGCCACACAAAAGGCAGGAAGGAAGTAGCTGTAAATATTCTTAAATGTTCCCAGCATCGCTTCGTTGCATTCGAATGGTGAATTCCGCGCTTTTTTTGTAACCGACTGCGTGATGCAAAGGAGGGTAATGTTTTTATCCATGTATATATACATGTATGTATGTATGTATGTATGATCTTTGTGTCTATTGCCTATGTTAATTTAACAAAGAAAAAAATAGCATTCGAATCATTAAATTATATATTATTTATTTATTAATATATATATATATATATATATATATATATATATATATATATATATATATATATATATATATATATATATATATATATATATATATATATATATATATATATATATATATATATATATATATATATATATATATATATATATATATATATATATATATATATATATATATATATATATATATATATATATATATATTATATAATTTTATACGGAACCACACAATTCAGGGAATATACACACACAAAAACACACATGCACACATACATATGCTTAGTTTATTTGTATTTTTGTATCCTTTTCCTTAAATATATTTTTTTTATAATATATTAGAGGGCCATCGCGGCGCAAAGGCGTTAGCGTCTGCTTGTAAACGCGACGGTTTGAGAATTCGATTCCCAGTCGGGGAAGATGGATTTTTCTATTTCCATTTTCTTCACTCTGGAAACTAGGCAAAGCGCGGTGTTGACTTCCGCCACTCACCAGGCAATGCCCCAAAAAAGGCGGAAAGTGGGGACGGAGAAAGCAGGAACTAAACAACGGAGTGTCTTAACACTAGGTTCATATGCTGCGAAAGGCAGCATAAGAACGGAGTGTCTTAACACTAGGTTACCACGGTTCCTACGCTTCCCTCAGCGGGATAAAGCGTGAAGCGAAAAAGCTTTGTATTTGGCGGCAGCTTAAATGACTCGAATCTTTAACAGACGCCATTTTATATGGTCCATCACGAAGGACATCTATCGATCGGATATGTCCCGATGCGGTCAAAGCATTTCAAATCGCTACAAATTTTCAACATCCAATCCCGAATCTCAACGAGTCTTTGACGTTAATTTCGATTTCCTTTTTTTTATTTTAACTTCACACTTTATCCCACATAATATAGCAGGGTAGGCAGAGGGAACTGCAGGAACCATATGTACCTAGTGTTAAGACACTCCGTTGCATAGTCCCTGCTTTCTCCGTCCCCGTTTTCCGCCTTTACTATTTTTCAAATTACTTGTAATGTATAGTAAAAGTAATAAGCTCTTCTCTTTACAATATGTTGAGGTAAAGCTTGCTAATTTTTTTTGGTTTTAAATAAATAAAAAAGTCCCGTTTTATTTCCGTAATTTCGTCTTGATCTATAACCTTGCCATGGATAAAGTTTCTTATATTAAAATGTTTCTTTACCTTCCGAAAATTTGAACCAGGAACGACTAGGGTACGCTGCCACTCCACTATAGAGGCTTCAATTATTCTTTATTTACTACAACGTCCTGCTATATCCCATACACAAAGACGCTGCTTAGGCAGCGAGATCCTAGTGTTGAGACACTCCGTTTCCCGCTCTCCGTCTTTTGTGACGTTGAATTTTAAGTGACGTAGTTCATTGCCGCGCTTTATGTGTTGTCAAAACGTGGATAATAAAAATAAATGATTCTCTTCAAACAGGAATCGAATCTATAAATTTTGTCCTTATATAGATATGCTTTAAAAAAAAAACAAAGCAAGCAGATACGAGAATTTACTATTTAATTGAAGAACAAGTAGTATGTACCAGGACTTCAGATCTAACTAAGAGATTATTACAACAGAGTACAATTGTAAATTAAAGAAGAACTTCATAGCTAGGTAGATTATACCTAGTATGGGAATCGAACCCGTAACCGTCACGTTTACAGATTTAAAGTCAAAAGCTCTGCCAGGTCATAATGTGACTGACCAATGTAATGTTCTCATATTAAATATGATATTTTAACAGTAACCTATTTACATTCATGGCGGATTAATCCAGCTCGGAGCTCCAACTATTATGTTTCGTGACTCGAATTTTAAATACATTTTCGGCCATTAGCGTCGTTTGTTCGTGTAATGTATATTGTTTTTTTTTTTTATTTTAACATTTTCTCTGTGAAAATAAAATGGAATAAAAGAGAATATTCAATTTCTACTTGCGAAAAAGTAATGATTTTCGTTTCTACGTTGTGGTAAGACAGTAAACAGTTAAATTACGGTAGAAAGTGAGAATAGAGTGTTTTAGCACTAACTTATCTTATATTTGCTATATCTATGCGGAATATAGCGTGAAGCTACACAAATAAAACTACAAAAGTTCAAATTGACAGAAAGAACTTCATTATAAAAACTAATTTACGATCGATTCCCACTCGGGGAGGATGGATCAGTCTATTACTTTTATTTTCTTAGCTCTGGCAACTAGGTAAGCGCGGCGTTGAGTTCCGCAACTTAAGACTGGGTTACTACTTTCCTTCCCGCAGTTTACTCTATCTACACTACGAACGGGATAAAGCGTGAAAGTAAAAAAAATACAAACAAAAAGACAATTTGATTAAAATACCATTATTTATATAAAAATTTACGTATAAATTCGTCATGAATATTCATAATTAGCTATATTATCTGTATATTAAACCGGACGTAGCTTGAAGCGGTCTATGAATAATTCAGATGCCGATGCTAAGATATTACAGTTGGAATCTGATGAGGAATTGGGTCTGGCCACTTATTGGGTCACTGGTTTGATTTCATTTTGAATTTGAAAATCTTGAATTTTCGAACTGGAATTACTGTTTAGATTGGAGAAGCTCACATTTTCTCGACTGAGACTATCTTAGAGTATAATGCGTAGTACTACATGTAAATGTCAGTATATATTTCAAGTATTATGTAGTAAAAATGTAGATAGAGTTGTACCACTCACACGTGCTTGGAGTGACGTTTTATTAGCACTAATTATTATTATTATTAGCACTAACACTACTATTAGCACTAATAATAACCAACCATTGCATGACGAGACATACGATTGAGACAATGCACGATTATGGTTTTGTAACTATTTTATATATTATTTAGTGCACACAAAATACAATTGAGATATATAAAAATACATTTTAGTTTACAAAAGTGGGATTATTTCTAAGAGAAATCTTTGCCAGCCAACCAATGGAGTAGACAAGTGTCTAACTTTTATCGTGACGACGATTGATGCCGATATATTAGAGAATCTCATCATCCCAAGCCCAGCTGACAAATATTTGTAGAAATGTACGATTTTATGCATGATTACGCTCCCCCCATATTGCTAGAAGCGTCAAAGCGTCACTTCGTTTGATGGCGATTGTGTTCATAACACACAACAAAAGCTGTAGTCGATCTACAGCTTTTCCCTATTTTTTCCTTCTCTTTTTCTTCTCTATTTGCTTTGCCTTTGCTTTTCTAATTAGGTGAAGCAAATATCGGACATTTTGTGGAATGTATTTTTTTGGTAGCAGAAGCAGTCTCAATTTTTATATCTCTATGGCCACCAACTGTTTGACTACTTAGCCTAACGTTGTGAAGTTTCGTGATTCAATTTGAGCTATAGCCTTAATAAACAGGCAATTTTTTTTAGCTTCATGCTTTATCTCGCACATAGCAGGGTAGGCAGAGGGAACTGCAGGAAGCATTGGAACCTAATGTTAAGACACTAAGTTGCTTAGTCCCTGCTTTCTCCGTCCCCGCTTTCCGCCTTTTTGTCGAGGCATTGCGTGTTGAGTGGCGGAACTCAACGCCGCGCTTTGCCTAGTTTATTAGGCAATTTAACACAAAATATTCTATTCGTACTGGTACTTCAGGAGATTAGCGCGTTCAAACAAATAAACAAAGCAAACAAACACAGCTTTATATTGTTAGTATAGATTAATGCAAGCTACATGGGAACTTAAGCATTAAATGGACTCCCAAGCTTAGAAACTGTATCCATATAGTTATGTAAATCTATTTTCGAGTCATTTCAAAGGAGGAATATTAAGGAATTTAGAAAAAAACAAATATTAATAAATTACTTGACAAACGACCATGTACCTGTAAAAATGATATAAAATACTAAGTGGGGCTTGGAAGATTAAGACTATTGCAGGCTGATAATGGTTCGTATTGGAATTTGGAAGGGAACTACTCAGAAGTATTATTATTAAATATTTTACATTATTCAATGTAATTATGTAGAATCTCTGTCGGAATACACTCGTAACATACGGTCTACGTATGTTTAGATATTTATATGTGATTGAACCAATTCTAATATTTGTTTAGCCTCGCACTATAGTCCATATATGCATTGTAAGCAGAGGGAACTGTAAAAATCACGTAAATGAAAAATTATTCATATTCTTCATTTTCCCCATCTGGTAATCGAACCCACTCCGTCGCGATTACAGGCTGACACTGAGTCGCTGCGCTATATCGGTATATGTTTTTTTTAATAATAATAATAATAATAATAGTTTATTTGCTCGAATATGGGTTAACAAAGGTATTTCAAAGATTTTCACTGGTCCAACATATTCTGCCGATTTGGCGTGCAAATATTTTTAATGAACTAACTAACTTTTTTTTTATGTCTTCACGCTTTATCCCGCACATGGCAGGTTAAGCAGAGGTAACTATCGGAATCTAGTGTCTTGGAACGCCTTTTTCTAGGCATTGCGTATTGACGTCACTTAACGCTGCGCTTTGCCTAGTTGCCAGAGCGAAGGAAATGGAAATAGAAAAATCCATATTCCCCTAATGGGAACCGAACCCACAAACCGTCGCGTTTACAGGTAGATGCTACGCCTCTGCGCCATATCCATATGTGCTATTTTTAATAATATTGTTCATAACATAAAGTAAGCCCCGTCGTCTGTACAAGGTACAATTTCGTACACGCACTTGACCCGCCCTTAGTAATGTTAGCACAGTTTTAAATATTCCACGAGGCCAAGCCTTTCACAACTTAGATAGTTGATAAGCTTAAAATAGGCGGGAAACTCTGATGAGTTTTCTGACTTGAATGTGGGTTGACCTTTGAAATGACCTTTGTTAGTGATTGGTTTCGTCTACTCGGTTTCTGTTATAGTAAATATTTTTCTTTATTTTTATATTTTTTTCTCTTGCTTCGTACTTTTTTGTGTAGTTTCTAAAACATTGGTAAAAGTAATTTTTAGATTTCACTCTGAATTAAAAGCGACCTGTTAGAATCAAACGTCAAACACTTTGAAGTAATAAATACTCTAAAAAGAAGAGAAAGGAAGAAAAGAAAAGAGAACGAGCTCCTCCTTTTCACTTTTTCTCCGCCTTACCTTACCTGCTTCTCCAAGCGGGAGAAAGAGAAAAAGTATTAGAAGGAGAAGAAGAAGAGGACGGAGAAGTAGAGTAAGAAGGATAAGGAGAAGACGAAGAAGAAGAAATAAAACAAAGAGAAATTCCTCGCATAAGCGTTTTAAGTGGAGAGTAATGAACTGATCTCCCTCTCTCGCTTTTTTTATCCTTTTTAACGACTTACCAAAGAATATTTTAATGGAATGTTAATACCGTTTCCACTTTAAGGTAAATATGAATTAATCAATTTTTTTAAAAAGAAATCTACTTAATTAGGTGAGTGTGTTGTAGTGTAGTAGCCTGCAGCATTACTCAAGTTAGATTAGTATATGTATGAATCAGAATAAATCAGAACCTGGTACCAACAAGACGGGTTTAATTGATCCCAACCTTACAGTGTCACAAAAAATCTAGTACAAAGTAGCTACTTGGTATATTTATATCAACGCTTACTTTATTCACGATAAGGGTTCTGTATATTGTTTTAACCATGTCTTTATAGCTTAGAAACGTCTAAGGTCTTGTAAGTAATGGGTTCGATATCGGGATGGAATTATTAATTATTTCTTCAGTTAAAATATAGTGGTTTATAAATTAGTACATGTTATCCCGTAAAGTGGAATAGACAGAGAGCTTGATGTCAATGCACTTAAATTTGAGACATTACGTGTCAAATGGCGCAACATAACGCTGCGTAATATCATTTTAGAATGGGAGTGAGTAAAATATATTTTTAGCAAAGGCGGCGTTAAGTTCCGCGACTCAACACACAATGTCTTTATAGGAAAACGGGAAACAGAGTGTATTACTACGCTCCATCTGCTTATCCTACTATATGCGGGATGCTGGATTACGCTATAAAAACATATAAATTAAATAAGAAGAAGCCCGTCTCTACAGCTCAGTTTATTCAATAGGCCATATGTTACAAAGGCTATGCAGGAACATTTTATACGCATGAAGTCGTAGCCCAGCTGTTGCATACAGTAGTTTATTTAAAATTAGGTCAAATAATTTTCCGCACTTATAACCCGGTGTGGGTAATTAAACCATTTTGCATGATTACCAGTCTCATCATTAAATAATAAAGGAGTTATGCGATACTTATATATATATATATATATATATATATATATATATATATATATATATATATATATATATATATATATATATATATATATATATATATATATATATATATATATATATATATATATATATATATATATATATATATATATATATATATATATATATATATATATATATATATATATATATATATATATATATATATATATATATATATATATATATATATATATATATATATATATATATATATATATATATATATATATATATATATATATATATATATATATCACGTCAAGATTACAACAAATAAGTTATGACAGCAAGAATTTAGAGTTGATATTACTCCTGGGAAATTAACTAACATATATGTATGTACATATTAAATTATATGAATACTATATAGGCTATTATTTTTAAATGAACAATTTCTCGCTGGCTTTTCTTAACGAAATTGTCTTCCAAACCAGTTTTGTACAAGACTCACTTGACTGAGATTTTTATATAATTTGATAGAGTCGTGGCGCAGAGCCGTTGCGTTTGTGGGTTCAATTCCCACTCGTGAAGGATGGATTTTATCATTTTTAATCTTCTTCGCTCTAGTAACTAGGCAAAGCGCAGCGTTCAGCTCTGCTACTCTATACGCAATGCCTCGAAAAGGCGGAAAGCAGGGAACGGAGTGACTTAACACTAGGATCCTACTGTTCCTGCGGTTCCCTCCGCCTACCCTTCCGATTGAGAATAAAGCGTGAAGCTAAAAAAAGAGTAACTTGTACTGACAGTTACATATTTAAGGTAATATGACTTGTAAAAAAGTTTATGCCATCAATAATTTTGTTTATAAATCTGAGATCTCTTTCACTCCCCAGTCAATATAAAAGTGCAAATTATTGGAAGTAAAAAAATAGAACATGACAAATAGAATAAAAAATTATTAAAAAGCATTTTAAATATAAAATAATAAATATAAAATAATAAATATAAAATATACAATTACATAAAAACAACAAGTAATAATCATTTACTTGGAAATTAGGAAATTAACGTCCGTCGTGGCGCAGAGGCGCAACGTCTGCCTGTAACACGACGGTTTCTGGGTTCGATCCCCAGTTGGGAAAGATGGATTTTTCTATTTCCATTTTCTTCGCTCTGGTATACTAGGCAAAGCGCAGCGTTGAATCCCGCCACTCAACACGCAATGCCTCAAAAACGGCGAAAAGTGGGGACGGAGAAAGCAGGGACAAAGCAACGGAGTGTCTTAACACCAGGTTCCCACAGTCCCTGCAATTCTCTCTGCCTACCCTGCCATGTGCGGGATAAAGCGTGAAGTCATATTGCCAACTAAAATATATTTTTTTAGATATATAAGGCAGAGAATACCTAGTGTAGACTGCCCGATTTTAAGGCATTGTCTGTTAAGTGATGGATATGAACACATTACTAGTTTACTAGGAATACCAAAAATAAGTTATATTCCATCGACTAGGAGTCCCCACTGGGGACGGAGTAAGCAGGGACTAAGTAACGGAGTGTCTTAACACTAATTTAATTTAGATATATATGTATATGTTATATACAAAAAAATGTAATTATATGATTATACATAATACATTATATATTTTATCTTATTATTTGTGTTGGCGTAATAAACCATTTAACGAATAATTAATTTAATAAGTAAATACATTGTTAAATATATAGCGTAAAAAGAATCGGAGGCCCTATAACACTAACTCCAACTATGACACACAGACGGAAATCCAATTACACAAAGTACTAGCTAACAACTTATTCCAAGGAAGTATTCGGAAGAAATTTCACAATTTTGACACTTTGTGTCGACCCAGTTCTCCATTTGCATTCGAAACTGGCGTCTTCAAAATTACTGCCCAAGTTTTATGTGGAAATTTGTTGGAAAACGGTCTTTATGGGCAATGTAATAGAGTCTGTATGAATGTAATACGAATAATCCGGAGAACCACAGCGCAGACAAAAGTTGTGGCTTCAGAAACTTTTGAATTAAGTACATGTTAGTGAGATGTTTATATTAACATACGAAATGTAGCAAATGTATTATTATTTAAATAATTTACAGTACTTAGTGAAAATATTTTTCTTTTATTTTTTTTAACGCTTCACGCTTTATCCCGCATATAGCAGGGTAGGCAGAGGGAACTGCAGGAATCATATGAACCTAGTGTTAAGACACTCTGTTGCTTAGTCTCTGCTTTCTCCGTCCCCGCTTTCCGCCATTTTCGAAGTATTGCCTGTTGGGTGGCGGAACTCAACGCCGCGCTTTTGCCTAGTTTCCAGAGCGAAGAAAATTTAAATAGAAAAATCCATCTTCCCCGAGTGGGGATCGAACCCACAAATCGTCGCGTTTACAGACAGACGCTTACGCCTCTGCGCCACGACGGTCCTCAAATTTTTATTTTCTTCATTCTAATAAAAAGATAAAGACCATATGCCTCCAGGATCATACTATAAATATGTTTAGCTAAAGTATAGATTCATTTCCAAAAGATACAATTTATGCAAGTATTTTGATAAGGATTTCCTGAAATTCAGTATTGCTATCAGAATACAATGTATTGTAACCAGCATTATAACCAGCTTGAAAGCTTAATGTCGTCTACATCTTTTTTTTTTACATCTTTTTTTTTTTTTTTAGCTTCACGCTTTATCCCGCACATGGCAGGGTAGGCAGAGGGAACTGCAGGAACCATAGGAACCTAGTGTTAAGACACTCCGTTACTTAGTCCCAGCTTTACTCCGTCCCCACGATGGGGTCTCGATGGGGTCTACATCTTGAAGTCCATATTATGATTAATGCTCTAATTTAGTCAGTAATTATAATTATTAGTTTATATATTTACTATATTTCAAATTACATCATATATCTTTTTATCATAGTTATTATATATAGTTCTTTAAACGAGTGTGAGTTCGATTTTTCTTCAAGGAAGTAATATTTAGATATTAAAAATATAAGAGATATTATATATATTTTTTTAATTTAAATAATGCTTAAAATATTATTTAATTCAAAGTTTGTGGGTTCAATTCTCACTTGGTGAGAATTGATTTTTTTATAGCTTTATGCCTTATCCTGAGTTAAGACACTTATTTTATGCTGACTTAGGTAAAAAGAAAACTGTAACCATATCACCATATGGTTTTAAAAAGGACTGTTAATATTAATCTTAAAGCCGAAGAGATAGAAATTTTTGCTTCGAGACATTCCTTTCTTTGCTCGAACATACTATTTTTAAATTGCGGAACTCAACCCCGCATTCTGTTTCCCGATTAGAAAACTATGTCACGCTTTTCTTTAAATTTGTATTTATATAAGGTTTTTTAAAGATGCTAAAATCAAATGTTATAACGACTCTTTGATGATAATTATGTAAAATATATTATTTTCTTCATGAGTTTTTTTATAAATCCTTTTATTAGTCACATTAAGCGTACTTTCTTTTATTTATAGCGTTTCAAGCACAATTCGCCAATTTTACGCCAACTTGTCAATATCATGTTAAAAGGAGAACAGAGAGAACAGAGATATTAGATGGGTTGTTAAAAAAAATTAAAAAAATAATTTTATAAATTTTTAAACTGTTAATCCACACTGAGAATAGAAAAGTACTTAAATAAAACAAATAAAAAATAATATTTATTATATATTTATTTTCTTGCACGGTTAGCGAGATTGCGCGGGTTCAATTCCCGCTGCGTTCAAATTTTTATGTCTTCTTGAAGTATAAATGTCAATTCTGTGAGTATAGTATAAGATTAAGAGAGTATAGCATGATGTGCTTTCTCAGCTTTTTATTGGTACTAAAACGGCTTTTTTACAACTTATCACGAGATTAGCGTGTCCAAACAATTCTTCTTTTGTAAAAATATTTAGTGTACAGACGATGAATACCATGAAAATACACACGACGGAGATGAGAATGCTGAGATGGGCAGGAAGGAGTCACCCTTGCAGACAGAGTGGAAAACAAACATATCCGTGGGAGTTTTAAGATCCGCCCAATCGAAGAAAAGCTCTCCGAAGCGCGTTTGAGGTGGTACGGCCACGTAATGAGAAGACCTGAAGACTGCATGACAAGACAAGTCCTGAGCTTAGATACCGGACCTAAGAAGCGAGGGAGACCCTCTTTAACTTGGATGTCTGTTATAAACAAGGATCTAAAGGAAGCCAATCCAAGATAGACCTACCTGGCGAAGAATGACGAGGAGAGCCGACCTCAAGTGAAATGGGATAAGGCTAGGCAGAGAGAGAGATTTAGTGTACAGACGATTTTTTAACTGTTTTATTATATATGTATATATAGTAAAGATTTATAGCGTTTCATGCATGATATTCGAGCACAATTCGCCAACTAGTCAAAATCATGTTAAAAGGTGAACACTCCAAGGAGATTGTCAGTAAAAAAAACTTACTTTGTAAATTTAATCAAATGTCAGTTCTGTCAGTTTTTTCGGTATACTAAGTTTAAAAGCGTATAGCGTGACACGCTTTCTCAGCTTTATATTGATACTAAGATGGCCTTTTTTTACAATTTATCACCGTGGGAAGATGGTACGAACTAGTTACGTGATATTTCTAACATATACTGTATTACTTCCCAGCTATATATCACTTGTATGCCGCGATTTGATTTTTTCAATAAGATACCAGAAAACGCTGGAGAATGTTCTTAAATATATAATAGAATTTAATATCATGTTTTTTTTTTAGCTTCACGCTTTATCCCGCAAATGGCAGAGTAGGCAGAGCGAACTGCAGGAACCATAGGGGGAGGATAGTGTTAAGACACTCCGTTGCTTAAGTCCCTGCTGTTCTGTCCGCCTTTTTCGAGGCATTGCGTATTGAGTGGTGGAACACAACACCGCACTTTGCCTACTTTCCAGAGCGAAGAAAATGGAAATAGAAAAATCTATCTTACTCGAGTGCGAATCGAACCCACAAACCGTCGTGTTTACAGGCAGACGCTACGCCTCTGCGCCACGACGGTCCTCAATATTTGAAAAATTATTTAAGAGTTAACATCAAATTATAGTGAAAAAACGTTTGTTTGTGAAAGGTTATTTACTTAATTAATAATGAACTTTCTTGCGCCAGTCTTTACCAGGTCTGAAGCATTGATTAAAAAAATTAAATATGCATTTTTTTCTTGATTTTTGCTTGAAACTGATTTTGACTTTGACTTGAGGTGTATAAATAAATATTTGTTATTAAAAAGCTTGCAAAAAGTTTTATTTCAGAAATTATTATATAATTAGAAATCTTTTGTAAAAGGGTAGTTTTAGATAGTATAGACTATAAAAGCGTTGAATTTAAGTCAATACAGTCAAATCTATGTCCGAATATAGTCGATTTTATGACCTATACGTGTTTCATTGTTTTTTTCTAAAATTAACTATAACCACACCCGTCTTGTAACAATACCTATTAATACAATTTCGGCGTTACTCGATAAGAACATTAGGTTCAGTGGTTTACAGCATATATAGATTCCTTCACTCTTGGATGTATTCCATAAATGGGGCGGGTTCAAATTTTTAATTTTAGGTTGGAAATTAACACCTTAATATAACAATAAAATAAGAAGATTCACTTTTATTTATATTTTAAAGCGTTTAAAGGCTTCTTATGGAAAGTAAGATAATATACGTGGATTTTCCCTTAATATTTTTGTCCAAAATCTTACACTGTTAGACTGTAAAGGTAAATCTTGGAAGTGATCACAAGTCGAAATAGAAGTTTTTTTTTAAAAATATGTATTATACTTTAAAATAAAAACTCAGATCCACATCAAATTCAAAGTGAAATCAAACCAGTGACCCAATAAGTGGCCAGACCCTATTCCTGACCAAATTCCAACTGTAATATCTTTGCATCGGCATCTGAATTATTCATAGACCGCTTCAAGCTACGTCCCGTTTAATATACAGATAATATAGCTAATTATGAATATTCATGACGAATTTATACGTAAATTTTTATATAAATAATGATATTTTTATCATGTTGTCGTTTGATTGTAATTTTTTTTATGCTTCGCGCTTTATCCCGTTCCTAGTGGGGTAGGCAAGAGGGAACCGCGGGAACCGTAGGAACCTAGTGTGCTAAGACACTCCGTTCCCTGCTTTTGTATACAAATGAATAATGAACCCCTATATATGATATGTTCAGATGAGAAGTGTTAAGACACTTGAAGAAGATTCTTACTTGCCACTAAATTCTCTTGACATTTTATAATAACAAAATTTATCAAAAATTAAATAATAATATAAAAATATAATATTTTCTTCAGTATATTTATGTGCTTTTACCAGAGTTTTGAAATATGAATTCATCAATTCATACAATCGGGAATCGAACCCGCAACCATCGCTTCTATATAATCAAGATGAATATTATGTTATCTATATGTAAATATATGTATGTATATCTAATTATATGTCATAATGAAACTAATTACATCAACATAACAGAATAAATTAGTTCATCATGATTATATATAATTACAATATGTAACAAAGGCTTTAATTAATGCAAAGCAATAATGTTGTAGCTGAAAAACTGTAAAGCGTATTTGAAATTTTTTTATGTCTTCACGCTTTATCCCGCACATGGCAGGGTAGGCAAAGGGAACCGCAGGAATCATAAGAATCTAGTGTTAATACACTCCGTTTCTTAGCCCGTGCTGTCTTCGTCCCGGCTTTCCGCCTTTTTCGAGGCATTCGAAATTGTGTTTTTTTTATTTTAAATCATAGTATTTAAAAAGTAAATATCTAGTGAATGGACTCTCTGCTCTCCACACTTTATTCATTTTTATGGATACTGGGAGCTTTTTAATACAATAATAATAGGGAAAATAATATTTAATTTTAAAAATAATATAATTTATTTAATGAAAGCAAAGATTGTAGATTAGGTTCCTTGGTTAGGGAACCCAGGAACCCTGGGAACATAGTGATAAGAAGACTTTCCGTCATTTCGAGGCGTTGCGTGTTGGACGTGAAAAAAATTGAAATGGTTGAAGATATATATTCTTAGAAGTATCAAAAACTGTTCCATAAACAATACAACATAAAAGAGAAATGTGGGAAAAGCTCCACGATTTATTTGTACGGTGAAAACGGCAATATATATGAAATAATATAAATAATATTTTATAACATTTATAACAATAACAGAGAAATCTATATCGGCTTGTTTATTTTAAAGAAAGCGTTTTAATTACCTCACATTGACATCTAAATAAGAAATTTAACTTCTTCTTTTTCATCTATAATTTAACTTATTTGTAGCTAAGTTGTATTTGGTATTTAGCTTCACGGTTTATCCCGTATATGGCAGGGTAGCCAGAGGGAACTGCAGGAACCATACGAACCTAGCGTTAAGACACTCCGTTGCTTAATCCCTGCTTTTCTCCGTCCCCACTTTTCGCCTTTTTTTCAAAACATTGCGTGTTGAGTTGCGGAACTCAACGCCGCGTTTTTCTTAGTTGCCAGGGCGAAGAAAACGGAAATAGAAAAATCCATCTTCCTCGAGTGGGAATCGAACTCAGAAACCGTCGCGTTACAGGCAGACGTTGCGCCACAACGGTCCTATATGTATGTACATATACAGACCATTGTATATGTTTGTGGAAGTGCCTCTCAAAGCACATTTTGATCTGGAACTTTACTTTTAGTACCGTTTTAAAGATCAATAAAAAGAACATTGATTTTTTTCATTAAAAAATCTGTCTTTTAACAAAAAGGATATTTTATTGTAAATATATAGCTTTTATCTTATTCTGGGTGAAGGATTTAAGCTGAATCTTACCATACATTCTCCATTCAACGTGACATTGGAGAAGTGAATTGTGCTCAAGTGCTTAGTAAAAGAAGAAGAAGAAGAATAAAAAAAAACATTAAAAAGGGTTAAGTTAATAAAACGAAGCTCGTATGTGCGGGTATCCTACCTATAATAACTAATATTCTTATATACAATATTTATATTTTATGTATACTTACTTCATTTATTCAGCGTAAGTGGAGAAGACATTTTAGGTAGTGGTTTGTAGTGACGAAACATGTATGAAAAGCAGTGAACAGAGTGTCTGTTCACTGCTTTTCAATACAGATTTTAATGATTACGTATTAAATGGCGTAACTTAACGCAGCCTAACATATAACTAGAGATGTTGAGTAGAACTCGAACTAGATAACAACACCTAAGGTCGATAATTGCCTACTTTTCTACATTAATACTAGAAAGGTAAATCAAAGCCGGGGATTTTTTAATAGTATAGCTTAAAACATAAAAATTAATAACTAACCTGGTTTAATGCAGGACATTCCGCACGCGCCGTCGCATAAACACTTTTTCTTTTTGCTCTTACAGTCTTCGTCCGATGAGCATTTGCGAAGACATTTTTGACCCTAAAATAAAATTAACGTATAATTAAATTATAAATAAATTGAACTAAATAATACTTTCAGCGGGATTTATAAATAATACAATTTTATTTCCAATAACAATTGAACTAGATTAATCCTGTATATTGGAATCTATTTGGAATCAAGTTTTGTACCTGTAAACACCAACGTTTCTGGGTATGATTCCCACTCGGGGAAGATAAATTTTTCTATTTCTATTTGCTTCACTCTGGCAACTAGGCAAAACGCGGCGTTGAGTTTCGCCACTCAACATCCAATGCCTCGAAATGTTAGAGAAAGCGGGGACTAAGCAACGAAGTGTCTTAAAACTATGGCTATGGTTCCTGCAGTTCTCTCTGCCTATACTGCCATGTGCAGGATAAAGTATGAAGACAAAAAAGATGGAAATTAGGCGTTTATTTCTCTTTTTTTTTTTCTTTTTTGGCCAATGTCGCGTTATGTTTCTGCCCCGCACTAAAAAATTGTGGAATGAGTTGCCGCATGCGGTATTTCTGGACAGATACGACCTGCAGACCTTCAAGAAAAGAGCGTATTCCCATTTAAAAGGCCGGCAACGCATTTTGTAGCTCCTCTGGTGTTGAAAATGTCCATGGGCGGCAGTATTCACTTACCATCAGGTGATCTGTCAGCTCGTTTATCACCTATCATATAAAAAAAAATGTGGAGAATATACGAAGAATGTGCGGTAAAAAACACATTATTACACAATAGGGGAACACATGTTTTAAAAAGATCCAGTTAAGACGTTTCGAACACTTTGCAGTAGTCCGAGGTCGCGGGTAGACTTAGGTGGCATTCGTCTATCATTTGATATAATTATTATATCAAACTACCGTCAGCGGTTGTTGAGTTGCGTACAGCCCTGTATACCTACATTTTCCAAAAATTATATCAATATATAATTTTGAGATTGATTTAGTAGAATTGTTTTGTTTAAAACGTTTAAAATTCACAACAAATTAAATTTACATAGTCAAATTTAAACTAAGATTTCATAATTAATTACATTCTGTAAGCTTTACCTTGTATATTTTATATAAGGCTAGACTTACAAAGTATAATAGTATTGTTACTATAAACAACTGAATATTTTGTAATTTATTAATTTAAATAGTTCAGTTGTTGATATTTGTAAAAAAAAATTATAACGGCAGTAGTGTCCTGTGGACCATTTAACAATAGTGGGGATCATTGTGAAGAGAACATTAAGCAATCGTGCTGCAGCTTTTAATATCAGACTGTACACAGTACTATGAAATGTAATTATAGAAGTAACGTAACCTGTTTGGTTACAAGTATATTCTATTTTCTATCAAACGAAATGTAACCATTAAAACAGGGTTGTAGGTTCGTTTACTCCCCAACTTCCCTAAATTCATGAAATTAAAGGACAATCAAAGATATAAAGAATTAAACTTACAAGAAGCGTAGCCTGCTCCTCATCTCTAGGACACTGGGCCGACGGTGAGTTCCGGGGGTTCTTGTAAATCTTTCCATCATCATCAGCGTCAGCGCGACCGGGGGTAGTTTCATCCTCATCCTCGTCTTCCTCCGTCGTCGGACTAGGAAGGGCGGAAACTGGCGAAAGATATTTTATAATTAAATTTTTTCCTAATGTCACATTACAATACAATACAAATATAGTACTTGAGGACCGTCGTGGTACAGAAGTGCAACATCTGCCTGTAAGCGACGGTTTCTGGGTTCGATTCCCAGACGCAATGCCTCGAAAAAGGCAGAAAGCGAAGACGAAGAAAGCAAAGACCAGAGACTAAGCAACGGAGTGTCCTAGCACTAGGTTCGTAAGGTTCCTGCAGTACCTCTGCCTACCCTGCCGTGTGCGGGATCAAGCATGAAGCTAATAATAAATAAATAAATACATACATTAATATTCACATTTTTCTTTTTTTTATTTTAAATGTCAGTGTCATAGAGTGACACTGACATTTACTTTGTTTTGTCAGTCATTTGTCATTACCGAAAACATTTTCTTATTATATTACATAATAAATTATTTAAAAATATATTTATATTCTATTAGTTTCTATATTTTATAATAAGTATTTCCGATATAAATGTATACAATATACTTTTTGAATTTGAGCCCGCACCGTTCAGATATCGTCCAAAGGTTCTTGATTGTAAAAAAAAAACAATGTATTTAAATAAAAAAGTATGGATTTGTCGTCAAAGCACACTGCTTTTAACCTAAGTATTAAAATAAAGAATACGCCATAACATAGCGTTGGTTTGTGGGTTCAATTCCCAATTGAAGAAGATGGAATTTTCATTTCCATTTTCTTCGCTCTGGTAACTAGGCTTTGAGTTTCGTCACACAACATGCAATAACTCGAAAGGGCATAAAGCGGAAATTAAGTATCTTAACACTAGGTTCCTATGGTTCCTGTAGTTCCCTCTGCCTACCCTGCTATGAACGGGAAGACAAATAATTTCATAATAAGTCGTTTATATAACAAATATTAACTGAAATAAATATGTTTCAACGTTCTAAGATATTTGAGAAACAATATTCAATTGTAAATATAGTTAACGCTTTAGATTATTATAATACTTTTGGGTCTAGTAGTTGGTATAAGGAGATAACTAAAATAATAAAATCATAGAAATCTTCGTGTTTTTAACGATTTCTATAAATTTTCTTGCGAAACTCAACGCCTTTCTTTGTCTAAAAGGGTACACACATATATATATATATATATATATATATATATATATATATATATATATATATATATATATATATATATATATATATATATATATATATATATATATATATATATATATATATATATATATATATATATATATATATATATATATATATATATATATATATTCTCTATAAAGTTTGAAATAGATACGACTTTACATTTTCGAAACAATTTAGGTTTTATACTCAAATTATATGGAAAATTTAATATATAGCTATAGCTCCAGTCTATTTCAAGAATATCAATGTCACTAAAAAGAATTGTTTAATTGTAAATTTTAGTCAAATTTAAAAAAAATGATGAAGTACACCGGTTGTTCTCAGAGTTCTAAGGCATTAACTTAAGCGAACTGGTAAATTAAATAAATTATTTGACTTTCAAAAAGTGAAGCTTTCTTATTTTGAATAAAATTATGACTTTGACTTTATAGATTTCAAAAGGTATGTCAGTAACCTTCATTCTTCTATTTTCATCGATTCAGATTCTATCGTTTAGATAAACTTGGTGTTTATGGATGGATGGATGGATGGATTAACATGGATCATGGAGCTAAGGGACTTTGCGAAAAAGACTAACTTTGAAGATTTCCATAGATAGATTTCCACATTGCTGGAAAATATTTGATTGCAGACACAAAAATTCTAGAAAATTTGCAATCACGTTTTACTAAATTTTGCTACCTGCTTTTTGACCTGGCTTTTGTTACGAAGATCTGCCTTCCATCTAATATACTCCACTTTCCACGATCCTCTGCATCATCAATGGTCAGTCTGCTTGTGTAAAATAGTACCTACTTGCACTAACAAGTTGTACTAACAGCTATGAGAAATTATTATATATTAAACCATATGCCCTATCTATAAGTAAAATTCACAATACGCTTATATTTACATTGTAAAATTTGAATTCAAACCAATTCGTAAACACAATGTTGTAAAAGCAAATATTGAAACATTGGAACATGGAGTATATTTACTTCTATGTTTAAGTTATAAGCTACCTGTATATATTTATTTTCCATCAAGTCACGAACGAACCCTGAGATGCCAGGACCCAACACTCCTTCTATGACTAGATCTGAGGTCCATCAGAATAGACACGTTTGCAGAACGTCCTTGCGTATGAATTTAATCTAATAATTCTAGATTGTCTAATCTTCTATATATAATAAAAGAGAAATCTCTTGTGTTTTTTATCGTGAGGTAACGGAATCTCAATTGATGTAGTATTGTTAGATTGTTATGTATAGTTTAGATTTCATATAATTTAAGTGTAGCCTCTTGATACTTATACTAGTCTTATAGTAGTACTAGTAGTATATATAAAAGCCGAGTATGCAGAGGGAAAACAGAAATTAGTTAACCCATCTTCCCGAGTGGGAATCGAATACATATATATATATATATATATATATATATATATATATATATATATATATATATATATATATATATATATATATATATATATATATATATATATATATATATATATATATATATATATATATATATATATATATATATATATATATATATATATATATATATATATATTTAGCTTTATGCTTTTACCTGAAAAAAGCCGAGTATGCAGAGGGAAAACAGAAATTAGTTAACCCATCTTCCCGAGTAGGAATCGAACACACAAACCGTCGCATTTACAGGCGGACGCTGTGCATCTGCGCCACAACGGTTTGTCATTTGCAGTAATATGATTATTAATACAAACTCATGACACAACTTTTCAACTTTCGCACACAAATCTGAATCGATGCATATATCATTACGTACATTTCCCGGAAATGACGTCACTTCCGTCAGTTGATTCTTCGTTCAAGCTAATATATTAATTTCCTATATCTACGATTACTGAGAAAATAGGAAAAGCTGTAAAATTTCAGACGGTAGTGGAAATTAAGATGGTTTTAGGAAGAGGCTGTCGCAAAAATAACATATGAATTTCGTTTCCATATGTATTGGGAGTAAAAATGTTACTACAATGTATTTAGATAAGTATTTTGAACACATTAGCAATGAAACTATTTCTCCGCTTGTTAATTAAAAAGAAAACGCGGCGTTGAGTTTTTTAATTTCAGGTGTATATATAAAAAAATCTTCTACTTAAAGAAAACATATAAAAATTTGAACGCAACGGGACTCGAACCCGCGCCCTCTGGCGAACCGTGCGAAGAGGGCGCGACGTCCTCTTTTTCTACTTCTTCTCTCAGCAGAATCAAAAGCTACAGGCAAAAAGCTGAAGCTACATAAGTAAGCTGTACTGAAACTTAATTTGTAAATATAAAAATGTCAAAGGAAATTATCATAAACCTCTTCATGATACCTTTTCCAATGAAATACGATAAACCACTTGTCTAAAGAGTAACGGCATAGCCTTGACCTAAATCACATTAAATATGCTAAACGAGTATGTATAAAGCTGAGAAGAAAAATTCGAATTTATATTTGGTATTATGGTGCTGTGAAAACATATGGCAATCAAAAAAGGTCGTAAGTTCGATTTCCAGTGAGAAATTAACAATTTTTGTTCTCTCCTCCCTCTCTGTCATTTAAAAGGTAAATTTGTCAATCACGTAATGGTATGAGGTGGGAAGCGGGTTACAGAGTGTTTTAACACTAGATTTCCTTTGGGTTTTATATACGGGATATAGCGTGAAATTAAAAAGCGGAGAGATGTTTAAACAATTATTTTTATAATTTTTTAAAATGTTCATCTACACTGAGGATGAAAAACTTGGGGGACTTTCTTCTTTAAAACGATTCGCCTTATACAAGCCGTGAATATATAATAATAATAATATATCTTCACGCTTTATCCCGTACAAGGCAGGGTAGGCAGAGGGAACTGCAAGAAATAGTGACAGTGCTTTCTCCGTCTTGCTTTCCGCCTTTTTCGAGGCACTGTGTGTTGAGTGGCGGAACGCCGCGCTTTACCTGGTTCCAGAGCGAAGAAAATGGAAATGAAAAATCCATTTTCCCCGAGTGTGAACCGAACCCACTAACCTCTGCGCCACGATTTATATATAATATGTACACAATGATAGATATAATGAAAAATAAAAAAATATATAGTTAAATTCGATTAAATCTCTGTAAATACAGAGATTTTAAATAACTATAAATTTTAAATTAATTCTACTGGATCTGAAATGTATTTGCACATGGAAATTTAAAATACAGCCTAAAAATTAAAAAATCACCCTTATTAGCTAGGTCTCTTGATCGGGTTACAATAGTCGCGGCTTCGAATCTGACGACGTTAAAAATTTCCATATTTTTTAAAATTAATTTAAAAATACTGAAAGAAATATTTGTTTATTTTTAACTTTACATGGCAAAATATTTAGGCTCTTCCTGCATTTGACATTCGTAGACGGAGAAAACCTAATGTAAAGTCACTACGTTCCATCCAATTTTCGACATATTGCGTGTTGAGTGACAGAACTCTCCATTGCACTTAATGTTTTATCAAACAGAGCAATTCTTTTCATTGCCTCGAGTGGAAACAACCTCAAAGTCAAATATAGAACAATCACTTTTACAGACAGACGCTACGACTCTCTGCCACAACAAATACTGCACATAAATAAAATTTAAAAATTTGAACGCAACGGGATTTGAACTCGCACTTCTTACAAACCGTGCAAGCGCTCTAACCACTAAGCCATGCGATCTTCATCACGCTGCCTCGAAATTTTCATATGTTTATACATCTACAACATCTTACATATAAAAGATTCCTTAAGACAAAAATTTAAGGAAATAAATATAATGACCGTTGCATCACAGTATATCTTTGATAATTTAATGTATGTAAAAAAAAATATTAACGATTTTACTAAAATTGGTGATGTACACAATATTAATACAAGAAACAGGCATAAACTTACCGCGCCTGTAACTAGACTAAATCGCATCCGCAATTCTTTTATGGGACAGTCTGTATGCTTTTACAATAGGATCCCAGAAAACGTCCGAGATTGTTCTATATCACAATTTAAAAAAGTTGTGAAACGACGTTTGTGTGTTAAAGGTTATTACCATATTAATGATTTCGTAAATGATAACACACCTTGGGAATGAAATGCTCGCTCCAGTCTAGTTCAAGAGTATCGTTGTCAATAATAGGAATTGTGAAATTGTAAACATCTGGAAAATAAAAAAAAAAAAAAAAAAAAAATAAAGCAGATCAAGTCCCGCTGAGTTTCTTGCGCCGGTTCTTCTCAGGTCTGAGGCATTAACTTTAGCGAACCGGTGGTAAATTAAACTAATTATTTGACGTTCAAAAAATGAAGCT
The DNA here is from genome assembly GCA_037178615.1 of Dione vanillae. NCBI lineage: Eukaryota > Metazoa > Arthropoda > Insecta > Lepidoptera > Nymphalidae > Dione > Dione vanillae. The sequence goes on from JAZFAU010000264.1 coordinate 514,033, forward strand.
TGTACTTCTTATTTTGAATAAAATTGTTTTGACTTTGACTTTGACTTTGATCTTTCGACTTAAAATATTTCGTTGTTAGTTGTTAATACTTTAAAAATTATAATAATACTGTTCTATGAGCTTAATTTGAATTAAATAATTTGAGCTAGCGCTACAAAGATAACGAGTTCGACCTTGGCCGCGATGGCTTATCTAGAAAAGCTTTTTAAACTATGTCATTTGATATTAAAAATGTCGTATTTTAACTTATTGTTAAATCAAGAGAGATGAGAGTTTTAAAAGCTTTAAGCTATTTTATACAGGATGTGTAAATTTGAAGGAGGTTTAATTTAACTGTAAATTTATAATTATTTAGGCTTTTATTCTTTGGTGAGATATTAAATAAATTTTATTATAGGGTAGAGAGAGGTTGTTTATCGTGAGAACACTTAGTTCTCCAACTTCTCCCATTTTAGTTCGTTTTCGTTGAATACTTATAATGAACTAAATATAACATATTTAAAAAACTATATATAAAATCTAGAAATTTACGCACTTATTTACTAAGTAACTCAAAAATATAATTTAGAACACTATTAATAAAACTAAAAAAAAATTCAAATTCTAAAGGTTAATTATAATATTAGTTTGTATGTTTAGTTAAGAGCGCTAATCTCGGTAACTATTGATTTACAGAATTGACGTGGCGCAGTATACTTGTAAATGATTTGTGGGTTCGATTCCCACTCTGGGAAGATGAATGATAAGGCAAAACGCGGCGTTGAGTTCCGTCACTCAACACGCAATGCCTCGAAAAAGATGAAAAGCAGGGACGAAGGAACAGAGTATATTAACACTAGGTTCCAACGGTTCCTGCAGTTCCCTCTGCCTACCCTGCCATGTGCGGGATAAAGCGTGAAGCTAAAAATAAATTAATTCCCTATATATTTCTATTAAACTACGAAAGACAAGCCTCAAGATAAAATTAGTCTTATAAACAAGAAACTATGTATAGTTCGCTTAATTTTAACAACGGCAGTAAAGGCGTAACGAGATAACCGTTGTAATATCGTAAGCTCAGATGTTGCTGAAATTGACCTCTTGCTGGGAATGTCACTATGTGCATACAATGGGGTATAAAAGGAAAATGTTTTAATTAGTGCTATTGTGGTGCGTTAGAGGTATATGAGTTCATATTTATAGTTGGAGAGTTCTCAAATTTGGTGTTGAATTTTGTCACTTAACACTTAACGTGTATAATTTAAGAGGAGAGCGGAGAACAGAGTATTTTGACACTAGATTGTCTCTATCTTACAAATATATACGTATATGTATATTTGTATAAAACCAAGATAGCTTTTTAGTAGCTTTAATTTATATATCTTTATAGATATCTATATGGTTTGTCTTTTTTTGGAAAAAAAATGTAAAGGTAAAAAAAGATATGATTTATATTTATAAATCTTTCAGTAATATTAAAAATCATAAATTTTCAATGACAGGATACAAAAACCAGCGCTACACTTTGACAGACCTACTTATTTATGTATCTCTTTCTAACTTCATACTCTATCTCACTTACTCACAACTGTTTTTGTGTTTTCTAGGGTTATTATTTCTAATTGACCAAACATGACGATTGTTGGTTCCATTTCTATGAGGGGTTCAATTTCTTCTTTATTTCATTTCTATGTTACTAGAATAACAACATTAACCGGCATTAAGTTCCGCCATCTATTTAACACACAATGTATTAAAATTAGGCGTAAAATAAGGAATGGAGTGTCTTGAAATTAGCTGTTCTCTACATATCCTGCTATAAGCACAAGAGTCTTACTGATACCACACTATATACCAATTCTCGCTTCTTTCTAATATCTGAAAGGCTCCAGATTGCGACGGCCTCTGCGGTTGAAACCATTTATAAAGTTTCAAGGTTAACCCAGATAATATATATACGTGTATATTAAGTTAATCTAACCTTTGTCCTGGAAATTCCAGGCGTAATATATAGGAGCGATCCTAGATTTCAGACTCTCTCTTAGCCTAGATATTAAATGAACCTATACCAGAAGCGCAACATGTGCCTGTAACGCGACGGTTTCTGGGTTCGATCCCCAGTCGGAGAAGATGGATTTTTCTATTTCCATTTTCTTCGCTCTGGCAAACTAGGCAAAGCGCGGCGTTGAGTTCCGCCACTCAACACGCAATGCCTCGAAGAAAAGGCGGAAAGCGAGGACGGAGAAAGCAGGGACTAAGCAACAGAGTGACTTAACACTAGGTTTGCACGGTCCCTGCAGTTCCCTCTGCCTACCCTGCCATGTGCTCGATTAAGCGTGAAGCTAAAAAAAAAATGTCTTTGCTAAAAGCCAATCCTATTATTTATTTATATTATGAAGCCCAAGTAAAAGATGATATAAAAAACTAGATTAGAACCTGTGACCTTCGTTGATAAAATACTAAAGTACACAGATATAATAATTTAATAATAAATTTAAATTTGATAGAAATTCGAGCTCTATGTGGAATGGAATTTCGTTTAATTTGAGCATCGGATGTGAGAGCGATAACTCAATTTTAGCATTCGTTATAATGAAGTGGCTTACAGCGGAATAAAGGAATAATATACTATGTGTACATTTGTTTTGTATGCTTTTCGTATATGGTGTCGCTTGCTTTTTGTATTTAAAACACTTTAAAACAAAACTTTAAAACACGGGATAGACTCAAAAACTATTAGTTTGAAATTTTTTGTTCAATAGTCTACGCAGACTATAGGCTTGAAGAGTCCAAATATCGAGAGAGACTGTAGTCTACAACTGAACGGCTATGGTTTTTTTCTAATCGCTGTCTGAGTCATCTTAAGCAATCCTAATATATAATATAAAGTAAGAATTTTTCTACCTAAATTTGGATTTCAATTCCAATTTACAAGAGTCTACCACAGTCATATCCACTGTGCAACAACACTATTGATTACTTTAAAGCAAATAAATTACTTGCAATCCATAAATTATTGCGTTTAATTATTGTACATTTATTTTGAGTTCAGTACAAAATGTCCATATATATTGTTCAATGTAAATACTCGCATTGGAAGGTTTTAAATAGTGTATGTATTTATAATGTAAAAAATATTATGGTTTATTCTTTATAAAGGACGAAAGAATTTAATGTTTTTGTGTTTTTACAAGCTTTGTTTTATATCTAGATCGAGGTAGGCAAAAGTAACCTAGTGTTGAGACACTGCGTTCTCCATTTTACGTCTGGTTTAGAATATTGCGCCTGCAGTGGTGAAACAACGCTTCTGTCTATCTGTATGATTGAGGTAGTGTTAATAATCATCGCAATGTAGAACGAGCTCAAACACAACAGCCAAACAACCATAATGACGTATTTATATATTTAAAGATACCCTCCTACACGTCCGTACAACGACGCTGACCAACTAAGTCACATAAGCGAATTATAAGGGCATATGGCTTTAAAAGCCACACAAGATCTGATTACAATACCAGCGCACCAAGAAGTTAAAGTAAAACAAGAACGGAGACGTCGTAACCTAAATTGGTGTGCATTAGTATTATTATGCTTATTTTAAGAGTTCTCGGATCAAAATGAAGCCTTCGGAAGGCTTACATGAGGATTCAGGTCCAATAGGTAAAGGCCCCTATAAGAACGCCGCCGAATAATACGGAGCTATGGAAAATATGAAATTTTAAGTGTTTCTATTTAGTGCTTGGATGGACTAAGAACTGAGTTCTTGAATTAGGCTAATGTACCGCCTTTTCAAACAAATAATCTCAAATTAAAAGGTCGCGTGGTGACTGGCCTCCCACAAGAGTTGTACTCATGTACACAAAACAAAACTCATGTTTTACCATCAATTTCAGCTTTTCAAGCTTATAACTCTCGCGCTCAATTTCTCCATGCTACCTACCTACTTTGAGGCAAAGAGAAAAAGGATAGATTACAATTGTTCTCTTTAAGTCTCTGGTCTTTGGAGAATACACTAACCAAAAGCTTACCACAAGCTGCCTATCCGATCATTACAATTTTTTTGCTCCGGATCTGAATTATACATCGTGCTGATCCACACTGAAGCTAAGAAAATATTTAAAAAAACATAAAAATTTGAACCTCCACTACCGCTATTTTACGGGAATCTGAATTATATATTATTGTACTTTCTATCCAAATATTATTATGAAAAAGTTGCAATGGGTATTTTTATGATTTTGAAGTGTTAATCTACACTAAATATAGAAAAATTTGATTGACATTGACAGATTTGAGCCCGCACCTCTCAAACGTCCAAATCTTAGACTACACACACATATATATATATATATATATATATATATATATATATATATATATATATATATATATATATATATATATATATATATATATATATATATATATATATATATATATATATATATATATATATATATATATATATATATATATATATATATATATATATATATATATATATATATATATATATATATATATTTTTAAATATTTTCTTAGCTTCAGTGTGGATCAGCACGATGTATAATTCAGATCCGGAGCAAAAAAATTGTAATGATCGGATAGGCAGCTTGTGGTAAGCTTTTGGTTAGTGTATTCTCCAAAGACCAGAGACTTAAAGAGAACAATTGTAATCTATCCTTTTTCTCTTTGCCTCAAAGTAGGTAGGTAGCATGGAGAAATTGAGCGCGAGAGTTATAAGCTTGAAAAGCTGAAATTGATGGTAAAACATGAGTTTTGTTTTGTGTACATGAGTACAACTCTTGTGGGAGGCCAGTCACCACGCGACCTTTTAATTTGAGATTATTTGTTTGAAAAGGCGGTACATTAGCCTAATTCAAGAACTCAGTTCTTAGTCCATCCAAGCACTAAATAGAAACACTTAAAATTTCATATTTTCCATAGCTCCGTATTGTCCGGTGACGTTCTTATAGGGGCCTTTACCTATTGGACCTGAATCCTCATGTAAGCCTTCCGAAGGCTTCATTTTGATCCGAGAACTCCTAAAATAAGGATAATAATACTTATGCACACCAATTTAGGTTACGACGTCTCCGTTCTTGTTTTACTTTAACTTCTTGGTGCGCTGGTATTGTAATCAGATCTTGTGTGGCTTTTAAAGCCATATGCCCTTATAATTCGCTTATGTGACTTAGTTGGTCAGCGTCGTTGTACGGACGTGTAGGAGGGTATCTTTAAATATATAAATACGTCATTATGGTTGTTTGGCTGTTGTGTTTGAGCTCGTTCTACATTGCGATGATTATTAACACTACCTCAATCATACAGATAGACAGAAGCGTTGTTTCACCACTGCAGGCGCAATATTCTAAACCAGACGTAAAATGGAGAACGCAGTGTCTCAACACTAGGTTACTTTTGCCTACCTCGATCTAGATATAAAACAAAGCTTGTAAAAACACAGAAACATTAAATTCTTTATAAAGAATAATCCATAATATTTTTTACATTATAAATACATACACTATTTAAAACCTTCCAATGCGAGTATTTACATTGAACAATATATATGGACATTTTGTACTGAACTCAAAATAAATGTACAATAATTAAACGCAATAATTTATGGATTGCAAGTAATTTATTTGCTTTAAAGTCATCGATAGTGCTGTTGCACAGTGGATGTGACTGTGGTAGTCTCTTATAAGTTGGAATTGAAATCCAAATTTAGGTAGAAAAATTCTTACATTACATTATATATTAGGATTGCTTAAGGTGACTCAGATAGCGATAAGAAAAAAACAATAGCCGTTCAGTTGTAGACTACAGTCTCTCTCGATATATAGACTCTTCAAGCCTATAGTCTACGTAGACTATTCAAACCATTTCCAAACCAACAAAAAATTTCAAACCATTAGTTCTTGAATCTATCCCGTTCTAACTAAACATATTCTCCATATATATACTATGAATACAAATATAATATTTTCTTAAACATAGACTAAATTATAAGGCCAGAAAAGACCAGACTACACCATAAAGTAATAACTGACACTTCTTATATGTGAGAAGAAGAAGAAGAAATGTATGATTAAAAAGCCATACAATATCTGATATTGATTTATTATATCACAGAAACATGCATCGAAATAATTTTATAACAAAATCGGAAACGATAACATCATATATATGCTAAAATTCCCATATGTTTGGACTACCTATTGAAAATAAAAAAAAAATAGATTTATTTTTGCAGTCAGTATAAAAATAATTAATATAGACTTAGAGAAGAGAAATGGTTAAAGAAAAATAGAAAAACACGTAGACCATATGTTTCGAGCGTTTTCGGACGGAGATTTTACGTAATTGTAGTAAACGATATAAATCACTTAATAATAATATTTCACAGTAGTTCCCTTTGAAAACAAACCGTTGCCTGCATGCAACTGACACGATTGACATGATTTCTTTGCTTTTATAGTCTTAATAACTTAATCATCTAAGATCACCCTCTTTTTTCTTGAGATTTCTAATTTTAGTTACATTTTTAGAGGCCATTGTAGTACCATAGTACTAATATTGCGTGTAGTTGTGGATTCGATTCTAGCGAAACGATTATAGCACGACATAGAGTGCCGTAACGAAATACTTTGAAAAGCGGAGAACGGAGTGTTTTCTCACTCATTTCTCTACGGTCTTGCTATATTCTGTTTAATTATACATTTTTCTGGCACACATTGATCAAAGCAGCAATCATCTTAAGATCTGGCGCTGACACAAATGCTCGTCATTAATTTCCCGTCCCACTCGCGTACCCGTTTTTGTTACAAAGCTCTAAGCTAAGTCTAACATACTTGCGTGTAATTCAATTCGTTATATAATTTCATTTTCATTTAATTCTACTATAACGATTAATAATTTTATATGAATGTCACTTTAATTGCTACCTTTTTTAGCATTATTCTCCATTTTTGTTGAATTCGGAGCTGGCTTGAAAAGCTTACATTTAATATGTACATACATATATGTTGCTTAATTTCCCAAGAGTAATATCAACTCCAAATTGTTTCTATCACAACTTATTTGTTATAATCTTGACGTAAGCCCTTTGCAGTCGTAAAAATACAACTACATTTTAATATCAATGTTAAAACGAAATCCTTCTAACATTTCAATATAGGACATCAGAAAATTCGTAAAAGAACTCCTAAAGTCACCTCATTAATTAATCTAATAACACAGGATCATTGTAAATCCGTTTTACATTTACTGACCTGATTTTAATACAAAATTCAGAATACTTACTTAAATATAAAGTTTATTTAATACACTTTGTTACGACCCAATTTTCTTTGACGGTACCAACGTGGCGTATTTGGTAAATGTCTACCTGACCTCAATTTCAGACAGTATGTTTTTTTTAAGCTTCACGCTTTATCCCTCTCATAGCAGGATAGGCACAGGGAACCGCAGGTATTTTAGGAATTTGGCGGAACTCAACGCCGCGTTTGCCTAGTTGCCAGAGCGAAGTAAGTGGAATGGAGAAAATGGATAACATGCATCTTCCCCGACTGGAAATGTCCCATAACCGTCGTTTACAAGTGGACGCTTCACCTGTATGCCAAGACGGTCCTCAAAATTATAAATGTATTGATTATATATAAAAAAAAACATTTTCAACCAAAATACAAAAAACGTTGACTTCTGCCGTACCAAACACACCTAAGTCGTATCTGAGAAAGCTCTTCATGCTTAGTCGAGCAAGATAACCTATAAGAGCTTTTCAATTTGATTATGAGAAAATTACTGACTTACAAATGACATATAGGTATTAAAAATATATTAAATTACCAAAAACGATGTCTCGAAAGGCTAAAAGCGGAGAATCTAGCGTTTTAACATTAGGTTCCCAGGGTTTCTCTTGCCTACACTGCTGAGTCTTTATAATAGGTTCCTGCGGTTCCCTCTGCCCACTCTGCTAAGTCTTTATACTAGGTTGCTATGGTTTCCCTTGCCTATCGTGGCAAGTTTTTATAATAGGTTCCAAGAGTTCCCCTTTGCCTACCCTAAGTGCGGGATAGAGCGTGAAGAAACGATATATAAAACGCGACTGCCACATAGTACAAAAAGAAAATTCTCCATTAGTTTCCTTTTTATTAGGTAACACATTTCTAAAAGTGTAGTAGTACCAACTTAAATATTATACAGGAGCTAGTTCAATTTGCTTTGAGTTACTTCGGGACATTAACATTTTACTCTCTTTAATTTCTGTCACGAACTACCTGTATAAGGTCCTCCTCCTCCTCAAATAATGAATTATTTTTCAATATAATATATTTTTATAGGCCATAGTAGCACAATAAGATAGTGAGTAGTCAGTTATGGGTTCGATTCCAGCGAATATAGCACGACATAGAGTTCCGTCACTCAACATGCAATACTTTGAAAAGCGGAGAATGTAGTGGTTTCTTACTAGTTAATACACACTTGTAAACTAAGTATAATATATACTATGTATTAATCGAAGGAGTGAAAGAAAGTGATATAGGTATAAAAGTGGGTGACTTGAAGGTAAATTGCTTGTACTACAAGATGATGGTGTAGGTGATGCAGTGCTTATCGCATCATTAGAATGTGAGTTGCAGGCATTGGTCACCATTTTGAAAGAAGAAGGAAATCAAGAAAGTGCTCAGATGGTTTGGGCACGTCGAAAGAATGGATGATGAGAGAATGGTTAAAGAGATATACGAAGCAAAAATGAGTGGTAAGAGAGATAAGAGGAGACCTAGGTTGACTTTTGAAGACACAGTGTTGAAGACTGGAGGAAGGTAACGTAAAAAGCATGAGGACTCCCCGGAGAGCAAGTATCAAGAAGATAATAACAGTGGCGACATAGGTATGCAGGGACTGCAGCGTTTAGCGCTCTATTCTCTCTTTTTTTTTTTTTAGCTTCACGCTTTATCCCGCACATGGCAGGGTAGGCAGAGGGAACTGCAGGAACTATATAAGAACCTAGTGTTAAGACACTCCGTTACTTAGTCCCTGCTTACTCCGTCCCCACTTTCCGCCGTTTTCGAGGCATTGCGTGTTGAGTGGCGGAACTCAACGCCGCGCTTTGCCTTAGATGCCAGAGCGAAGAAAATGGAAATAGAAAAATCCATCTTCTCCGACTGGTGATCGAACCCAGTAACCGTCGCGTTACAGGCAGACGTTGCGCCTCTGCGCCACGACGGTCCTCCTGTGTATATATGTGTATACATATATATACATGTATATAAAATAAACTTTTTATCATCTCCTAGCCCCATCTCCATGGAGCTTATCACAAGAACCGCAACGTTGGAAATGATAAAGCTTCTGAATTACGTGCTTCAAATGATAAATTGTAATTTGAGCGCGAATAATCGGTATAGCACTTATCTGCCCCACTTAAGAGCTATGTTTCATCTACATTGACGTTTTGTCAAAATATATGTACACATACATATATAAGATATTAAAATGTCAGTTGTACATATAGGAAAATTGAGAGAATCTTATGTTAACACATTTCGTTCGTTAAGTTGCGTAACTCAACGCTGTCCTTTGTATTGATATCAGAACATGGAAAAGGCATTAATTAATCTTACTAGGCGGAAATCAAACCCACTTTCAGATTTACAATCAGACACTGTACCAAGACCAAGCGCGGCGTTGAGCTACGCCAGATAGAATATTTTAACTATAGTTTTGGTTCCTTAAGCCTCCTTGTTAAAAATATGAACAACAATGTTATTTGTTACTAAGTTATTTTTAGACAATATTAACTTATACAATATTAACTGTATACTATTCATAGGTATACCAATGATACGCTCGCTGAAGCTTTAAAGCTATATTAAGCTCATTCTTGTTGACATTTCACGCCCACTCCCCACTCGGTATCCATCAACTTTGACATTGAGGTTGGCATAAAAGCTCTGTGTATTTGTACCAATCGTATAATAGTGTAATAGATTTTGCTATTTCTCCGTTATTTCTTATAATATGACAGTACGCCAGAAGTGCGAAGAGGAGTAGCGCCTACCTGTAAACATGACGGTTTGTGGGTTTGATTCCCACTCAGGGAAGATGGATTTTTCTATTTCCATTTTCTTTCCTCTGAAAACTAAGCAAAGCGCGAAATTAAGTTCCGCCACTCAACACGCAATGTCTCGAAAAAGGTGGAAAGCAGGGACGGAGAAAGCAAGGACTAAGCAACGGAGTGTCTTAACACTAAGTTCCTATGGTTCCTTCAGTTCCCTCTGCCTACCCTGCCAAGAGCGGGATGAATGCGAGAAGACATAAAAAAATAAGAAAACATATGACACTATAAACCACACACACAAATCTCAATGATCTCTTAAGTAACATTAAAGATATAGCTTTTTAGCGTTTTAATGTCAGACAAATTCTAATTCTGAATATCACAAGAAGCATTTATAACGTTAATTTATACGCAAAGCAAAGCGTTTTTAGGTTTAATTATTCAAAATCTGTATTTATACAGTCGTAGTGAGCTTAGGACCGGATTTCCCTTTTATTTGTATCATTGTTCTTAGAAACCCAAATTGAATTATTAAAGCTTTACTGTACATGTGATGAATGTAATCTTGAAAAGAACGTTGTTGTATTAATAAATAGTGAAAAATATATAATTTCCTTTTTTCATTCTACGAAAGTCGCAGGTTTGAATTTTGACTGATTGACAAATATGGATCAGTCCATTAAAGTGATAAATTTCTCGTACAATTTGAAATTCACTAACTTATTAAGAACTTTTTCTTCTTCTTCTTCTCTTGGCGTTCAGAGCGTGCCAGTTGAGCCAGTTTACTTCGCCAATGTCACGTTGAATGGAGAACACACAATGGAGAATGTATGGTAAAAAGAAGATAGCATTACACAAAAGAGGAATGCATGTTTAAAAGAAAAAGTTTAAATCCTTCACCTATGATAAAATCAACAGATATCTACAATATATACAGAGAACACATGAGGTTAGTTATATATTAAGAACTTAAGTTGGCATTATTTTTAAACTGATATTTTCTTCGTTTTTCATTGTTCAATTTCTATTATTTAAAATAATAGTGTTGGGACCAGATTCTGTTATGAGCACAGACTATAATTTATTATATCGTCAATATTCCGTTTGTGACTAAATATCCAGGAAGGATCAGATCACACTTGTCTTATATTCTTACGCCAATGCGTATGTATCAACACTCCTGTTAGTGCTATTTTTTACTTTAAAAAATCAAGTAAAAGATTAATTTGTAACAAAATGTGTAAAGAATAAAATACACATATATTTTGAAAAACAAGCGGACAGTGAGAATAAAGTGACCTAACACTAACTTTCCCTATTCCCGCCATAAGCGGGATAAAGCGTGACGCCTTTAAGAGATTTCTCAATAACATATCAAAATCAACATAGTTCTTGTGTAAACCATGCCAAATGTTCGCGATTTTTCCACATACTTATTATGTTCTCTTATCTTCCATTATGTATTATATAGAGGTTCCCACGTATCACATAAGCGATATATACGTTTTTTGTTTGACATACAATATTATTTGTTGTCTTAAGACTTCCGTTTACAAACACTTTGGTTTGAGAAAAGTTGTGCAGCTAGGTACTTTATGAGTTTGGAATTTGCCCTATAAATATATGCCCTATAAAATATAATATATTAAATACTTTTCTGTGCTTTTCGTGCCGTCGTGGCACAGAGGCGTAAGCGTCTACCTGTAAACGCAACGGTTTAAGGGTTCGATTCCCACTCGGAGAATGTGGATTTTTCTTTTCTTTTTTCCATTTTCTTCACTCAACACGCAACGCTCGCGAACGGCGGAAAGAGGGGACGGAGAAAGCAGGAACTAAACAACGGAGTGTCTTAACACTAGGTTCATATGGTTTCTGCAGTTCCCTCTGCCTACCCTGCAATGTGCGGAATAAAACCTGAAGCTAAAAAAATATACTTTTTGTAAGCAGTATATACGGGCGCAATTCTATATACATTTTCTGATTTTATTGTTTCAAAAGTATTTAATATTGAAGTAAATGTTTAATAATTATTATTAAAATCAGTAAAACCTATTTGTAATGTAAAACTTTTTATGATATTATTTTCGAATATTGAACATAAAACCAGCTGTTGATTACATAAAAAGTTGTATATAATGTTGCTCTCTTCCATATTAGCTATAGCACGAGAATAAGCCAAATGATATTACTCTGAAATTTTTTTATGAAAAATGGTCGCCTAATACCAAAATCCTGACCTAGCGCCGATATATACTTACAACTTGATTTTTACATAATTTGGAATCTATGCCTATGTGAAATATTTTTGTTAAAATTGGACATTTCTTTTTTAAAAATGATTCAATGTTTGTCATATTTATATAATGTTAATTTAAAAAGAAATATTGCCCAAGCTTGGATTTCAATCCACAGCCATTGTCTCTGTATTTAGATGGTATTTCACTGCGTCTTGATAACTCAATGTATATTGTATGTTTGTGAAAATATATATTTTCAGCAGAAATATAAATAATTAGAAATCCAGTTGTAGAGTGTTAATTTTAATTTTAATTTTTTATAATATTAAAACATTTAAACTAAATATTATATTTATATGGACAATATAAAAGAACCATGGGTGTTTCAATTTTTATCCATAACCCCTTAATCCAAAGAGGACGAAGCGCTAAACACTACGGTCCCTGTATATCTTTTTCACCTAGTCCACTGTCATTAACCTCATCCTACTTGCCCTCTGAGACCCATTATGCATTTCTTCAAAATCTTCCTTCAGTATCATAAATACTTTGTTCTCATAGGAACCTAGTGTTAAGACACTCCGTTGCTTAGTCCCTGCTTTCCGTTTTTTTCGAGGCATTGTGTGTTGAGTGGCGGAATTCAATTCAGCGCTTTTCCTACCTTCCAGAGCGAAGAAAATGAAATTAAAAAATCTATCTTCACCTCATGGGAATCGAACCCATAAACCGTCACGTTTACACGCAGACGTTACGCATTTGCGCTACGACAGTCCTCAAAATTCAGCTCTCCATACAAGTATATTTTAATTAATGGTAGTATAAAGCATTCGACTAACCAAAAGTTTGAATAAAAGCTTCTAATCTTTCAGCCAACCTTGAGCTTTGGTTTTGTAAACCCACAAAATAGTGAAAGTGTGATGAATTTTAAATATGTATCGCTTATTGCGGAAAAAGCTCTCTGAAAGAAATCTCATTCAATATTAACTAGAGTTGTTTAGTTTTGGTTTAAACGGGGAAAGTATAAAAATAGTTGGTTCTATTTTTGTCTTTTTAGGGTTCCGTACTGCAATAGAAAGGACAAAAACCTTATACTACTTTTTGTCCGTATGCATGTGTATTTGACCGTTCGGTAACAAAATAACACAATAACTAAAGTCATGATTATAAATAAATCATAATTTCTAAAATATCTTGAATTTGAAATTGATTTGTATATAGAGAAAGCAAAACTGTCATGACTGATATGAGATAGTAAATTGAGTTTACTACGATATTAAGGATGAAAAACGGAGAAAAGAGAATTTTTTATACTAAAATATATACATATTTTTTAATATTAAATTTTTTGTAAAAAATTATAGTTTTTTTCACAATTCCATTAATTAAAGCATGGAGAGAATCTCTCTTCTCTCTCAATTTATATAACTGCAATTAATATTGCGTTTGTAGTAAAGGATTTTTTTTCAAAATAATTTTTAGACCGGCACGCTTTATTACGCTCATAGAAAGGTCGGTACTGGGAACTGTAGCAACCTAGTGTTAAGACACTCTTTTCTCCGCTTTCCGTCTTTCAAGGCGTTTACGCTAGCGGACCCAACGCTGCGCTTGCCTAGTGGGTAGATAGAACAATTTCTTATAAGGAATTTTGCAAAATTTATGACTAGAAAATAAATTTAAAATAATTAGTCACATACTACTGCTTGGAACTGAGCCAGTCTCCCATTAGAACTGAATTATTACGTAAATTATTATGTCTGCGAAGCTTCACTGCATATTCTGATATGCCTCAAATTAAGCGATTTAACAATGTATATATATATATATATATATATATATATATATATATATATATATATATATATATATATATATATATATATATATATATATATATATATATATATATATATATATATATATATATATATATATATATATATATATATATATATATATATATATATATATATATATATATATATATATATATATATATATATATATATATATATATATATATATATATATATATATATATATATATATATATATATATATATATAGAGTTGGTTAGTTGGTTAGTATCTTATCTATCTTATATATGTTATATAGATATATATTTTACTATATAAAATGAAAATAAAAAATCATTTATTTATGTAGGTATCACAGATACACTTATGCAAGTCAACTCTTTATCTACTACCATTTCGGAAAGGTGTTTTGTCATGGCGAAAGAAACTTTTCAGCACATCTTTTTAAATAAAATAATAATTTTACATACAATAAAGGTATAACCAGTATCCCGACATATATACATGTATATATATACATATATATATATATATATATATATATATATATATATATATATATATATATATATATATATATATATATATATATATATATATATATATATATATATATATATATATATACATGTATACATACATCAGAGTTTTGCCTAGCCTGAGCGGAACTGGTTGCAAAACTGATTAACTCCATGCGACTTTTTCATTGAAATAGTTATCAATCTTATAATAAACTTTGCTAACAACATGTGGTTTTGTTCGTTTTTTAATCAATAATAACAATACTAACCAATACAGGTAAGTCACGTATCAATTTAGGGATTTTCCAAGATTTTTTATACAGATTGTAATTATCACTGGCGTTATTTAAGGTCGTTCTTCTTCTCTAAACAGTGAGAATAATGTTAAATAATCTCTCCTGATTGTCACAGTGAGAATGTAGAAGAACGTATTAGATGGTTTGGGCACGTCGAGAGAGCGTAAAAGGTGAGAGAAGCGAGGGGAGACTTTGGACTCCACGGAGAGCATGTATTAGGAGGCTAATGACAGTGGATGAGGACAAAGAAGTACGCAGGCAACGCAGCGTTTGGCCCTCTGTGTACTCAGATTGCCCGCTAGGGTTAGAGCGTGAAGTTAAGTCTGGCTGTATTTCAGTTTTTATATATATATATATATATATATATATATATATATATATATATATATATATATATATATATATATATATATATATATATATATATATATATATATATATATATATATATATATATATCTGAATAGCTAACCATTCCAAAACAGAATTGGATCCTCGATCTAGCTTCTTAAATTGTACGTTACAGCGTTAGATCAAGCTACGTCAAAATCTTAATACGTTTCTTAAAATATATATTTTTTGTTAGGCTTCTTGCTTATTCCGCTCATAGTAGGAAGGAAACCGCACAAAGTGTTGGAACCTAGTGTTAAGACACTCTGCTCTCCGCTTTCCACCTTTCGAGGCATTGCGTGTTGAGTGGCGGAAGCGAAGAAGAAGCTGAGAGCTATATATATATATATACGCGCCAATACAAAAACCTACTGGGTAAGAAGCAAATAGAAATTCGTATTATAAAAGCGAAACGAGAATAAACGTGTGTTAAAAATAATATGATGAATAACTAGATTTCTAAGCTTCCAATATCTGCTGTTGTGCAAAATATGTATCCCGTTTACAAGATGTCGACGCGGTTATATCTTATTATTATTGCTACTTAAAAAGGGAATAGAAATATTTGCATTTAATTATTGTCCTAGTTAATAAATGCTTAATAGATCATAATGAAAAATGGAAAAAGAGAGATCATAGTGGAGAACAGCTTGCGCTTTAATGCAGGAACTGTAGGAAACTAGTGTTAAGACACTCCGTTCTGCACTTTCCACTGTTTCGAAGCATTGCGTAATGAGTGGCGGAACTCAATGCCGCGCTTTGCTTAGTTGTGAAGAAAATGGAAAAGAAATCCATTTCCACCGAGTGGAAATCGAAGTCACAAGCCGTCGCGTTTACCGTTAGACGCTACGCTTCTCCGCAACGACGGATTCATTAATATAATTTTAATATGAAATCAAGAAAAAAATTATATTTCCGTATAAAGTAAATATATATTTATCTTTCTTTTTAATTTCGGTTTATAATTTTTCGATACGCCGCCGTGTAAACGGGTCACCGCCCAACCGACGTTAAGAATGAAACAGTGTATTGCGAAATAAAGCAACATATATAAGTAATTTAGTTTTATTTCGAGCTCGTTTCATACATTTCATTGTAGTTTTATATGAAATTGGCAACTTTATGTTCAAAATCTAATAAAATAAATTGAATATAAACGATAATATATGATTAAAACCTTCGTAGTATAGTGAGGTAGTGTCTGACAGCAACCACGATAGGTGCAGGTTCAAAACTGCAGTAATTATTTTCTTATAACATTTTCAATATTCAAGAAACTATATCAAAATTTAGATGAGTCATAATGAGAACAGAGAGTGGTGTGTGTTGTTACATTCTAAGCTATGCAGGAGGACAGATTGATTGTTCTCCTAAAGTTTTAGTAATCCTAATAGTTGATGGAAATTTATAATTATAGCTACATGCATTGTATTTTTGATGATTTTTAAAGTGTTAATCCACACTGAGGATAGAAAAAATACTTAAAGAAAACATATAAAAATTTGAACGCAGCGGGATTCGAACCCGCGCCCTCCTGCGAACCGTGCAGGCGCTCTCACCACTGAGCCATGTGTTCTACATCACGCCGCGTTGAAATTCTTATATGCTTTTATACAACTTATATCGTTGTTAGCATCTCTGTAGGGAGATTTTTACAAATTTCCGCTACCCAAAGATCATTACAAAGAATAATCGTTTGGCGAGAGAGAATGCTATTTTTATTAAATATTTTTGATGATTTTTAAAGTGTTAATCCACACTGAGGATAGAAAAAATACTTAAAGAAAACATATAAAAATTTGAACGCAGCGGGATTCGAACCCGCGCCCTCCTGCGAACCGTGCAGGCGCTCTCACCACTGAGCCATGCGTTCTACATCACGCCGCGTTGAAATTCTTATATGCTTTTATACAACTTATATCGTTGTTAGCATCTCTGTAGGGAGATTTTTACAAATTTCCGCTACCCAAAGATCATTACAAAGAATAATCGTTTGGCGAGAGAGAATGCTATTTTTATTAAATATTTTTGATGATTTTTAAAGTGTTAATCCACACTGAGGATAGAAAAAATACTTAAAGTTCGAATCCCGCTGCGTTCAAATTTTTATATGTTTTCTTTAAGTATTTTTTCTATCCTCAGTGTGGATTAACACTTTAAAAATCATCAAAAATATTTAATAAAAATAGCATTCTCTCTCGCCAAACGATTATTCTTTGTAATGATCTTTGGGTAGCGGAAATTTGTAAAAATCTCCCTACAGAGATGCTAACAACGATATAAGTTGTATAAAAGCATATAAGAATTTCAACGCGGCGTGATGTAGAACGCATGGCTCAGTGGTGAGAGCGCCTGCACGGTTCGCAGGAGGGCGCGGATTCGAATCCCGCTGCGTTCAAATTTTTATATGTTTTCTTTAAGTATTTTTTCTATCCTCAGTGTGGATTAACACTTTAAAAATCATCAAAAATATTTAATAAAAATAGCATTCTCTCTCGCCAAACGATTATTCTTTGTAATGATCTTTGGGTAGCGGAAATTTGTAAAAATCTCCCTACAGAGATGCTAACAACGATATAAGTTGTATAAAAGCATATAAGAATTTCAACGCGGCGTGATGTAGAACGCATGGCTCAGTGGTGAGAGCGCCTGCACGGTTCGCAGGAGGGCGCGGGTTCGAATCCCGCTGCGTTCAAATTTTTATATGTTTTCTTTAAGTATTTTTTACATGCATTGTTCTGCACTTAACAGGGTAGGCAGAGGGAAGCGCAGAAACCGGAGGAACTTAGCGTTAAGACACTCCCCTGTTTCCCCGTTATCCGCCTTTTTGAGGCAATTCGAGTTGAGTGGCGCAACTCAACGCCGCGCTTTGCCTAGTTGCCAGAGCAAAGAAAATGGAAATGAAAATGTCCCCAGTGGGAATCGAACACCGACCATGACGGTCCTCAAAATATTTATAAAAAGAAATGTTTTCTTTATTTATTCTAAAAAATACAGTGACGAGTTGTACTTCTATTTTTCAACGCTCATCCTCATGCTTCTTTTGTGTTGCTGGTCTAACGAAGCAATATCACAATTATGTTCTACGTCAAAAAAGTTTTGCGGCCGTTTCTTCTCGCTTTTAACATTGCATACTCGTTTGGTAATTTAACTTTGGTAATATTTACCTTTTTTAGAGTTAATTGAAAAGTTATAATATAAGCAACAAATCGCCTGGGCGTGATGGGTTCGATTCTCATTGAGAGAACTTTCATCGCCTCTGGTACGAAGTCAATGCGAGGCGGTGTGTGTCTGTCTACGCAACAAAAATGTATTGATCGAAATTTATATTGGTTAAAACTTAAATAGAATTTGAATTTATGGTTTGTTGTAGTTAACGCCGTCGTGGTGTGGTTAACGTAAGTTAACCAGGTTTACACACAACGATGTGACTTCAATTCCCATTTAGGGGAAGTAATACGCTTATATAAAACTAAAGTAAGGATGTATTATGGCTTTATACGTTTTAGTTGAGATTTTTTTCCTGATTTGAAAAAGTACTAATAGTAATATACTTCAAATTTCGTTATTTCTTTATAACATCTGTCCTATAACAATGTTATCTTTGATACTCCCAAGCTTTTTGTAAATATAAAGATATTAAATTCCTAGGCTATGGACTCCTTGAATGGAATTTTCGCGGTGAAAAAAATATTAGGGAATTGACTTCAAAGTAATTCACTTGGCCATATTTATATTTAAGAGGAATATTCGGTATTTCGTGGTGCAGATGCGCAAGAGTCTGCTAAGAACGCGACCGTTTGTGAGTTCGATTCCCACTCGAAGAAAATAAATAATTTCATTTCTATTCTTATCGCTCTTGCAACTAGGCATAGAACGGCGTTGAGTTCGGCCACTCAACATGCAATGCCTCGAACAAAAGGCAGGAAAGTGGAGAACGGAGTGTCTTAACACTACGTACCTACCGTTCCTGCTGTTCCCTCTGCCACTCCTGCTATGAGCTGGATAAAGCGTGAAACCAACTAACATATAGTACAGAATCAGTAAGTTCATTTTAAAACTGTAATAAAAAAAACGATAACTATTTGTCCGGATATCTATTAAAAAGCTATTTCGCGTTGTCAGTTGCCAAGTTTCAGTAGTGAATATTAATTTAACTTGTACAGGTATTTATAAATGATGCCCAGCGGCGCATTTGGGGAGTATTTGACATTGATTTATATGCTACTACGTTATAAAAGACTAGTTTGAAAGGCGGTTTCGGTCCTCTTGGTTAAATGGAAATTACTAATTGTTTTATATATTGATTTTTTTATAGCTTCACGCTTTATCCCGCACGTGGGAAAAAGACAAAGAGCAGAGACGAAGTGTCTTAACACTAGGTTCACTCCCCAAGTTTGCGCCAAACATCCCGGTCCTCCGCAACCCTCATCCAGCCTGTTCTGGCAACCCTGCGTATGTCGTCGGTCCAGCGGGCCGGAGGGCGTCCTACACTACGTTTGCCAAGACGCGGTCTCCACTCCAGGACTCGTCTGCTCCAACGACCAGCAGTTCTGTGGCAGACGTGGCCGGCCCATTGCCACTTTAGCTTGCTAATTGTGCGAGCTATGTCGGTTACTTTCGTTCTCTCACGGATAATCTCATTTTTGATTTTATTCTTGAGAGAGACCCCGAGCACAGCTCGCTCCATAGCATGCTGAGCGACTTTAAATCTGTGGACCAGCCCCTTTGTCAGTGTCCACGTCTTGGCAGCGTATGTCATCGCCGGTAGGACGCATGGCTCGAAGACCTTGGTCTTCTAGTGTGATAAATATATTTATATTTACTTCATTATTTATACCCAATTATATTGGATAAGTTATAATGTTGTAATGTTGTCAACTTATGCCATTCATAATAATCCATCACAGTACAGTACCTACAACACCAAGGAAAGCATCTCTAGAGGATTTACTGCAATTAATATCCGTATCTGAAAACATGGACGACTAAACCGGAAGTAACCGGATATAAACGGATGAAACCGGATAAAAGGATAAGTTTCTTAAAGAAAAGCTTCACCAATTAAAGCACCTTATAGCGACCATATAAAGGCTATAATTCAGAACAACATTCAAAGTATTCCGTATAGATTTTATGAATAGAGCAATAAGGTTGAATTTGCTGTATATTTTCTTGAAATTCAGGGGTCATTCCAACTATGGATTAACCCACGTTCAAACAGATTCTACAGCAGTGTGTATAAAGCCTATTTTACTACGTTATTATTTACAGTGTACAGGTATAAATGGCCACAATACAATTGATACAGGGTTGTCAATACTAATTTAATAATTTAAAAATTAAATTCACTTAAATACACTATTAATATTAAATAAATCTTTTTATTTTGTCAGTGGATGAAGAAATTTTTGATTTGTACTAGATTTTGGTGTATAAATGAAAAAAAAAGGATCGATAAACCTTCTTTTCTTGGCTATTGTGAATATTCTTTGACCTGGACTTAGAAGATTGGAGGACTTATTGGAGGAAAACCTAATTCATGGACCACACCACACCGGGCATTAAAGGGAAAGATCGAAAAAGAGCATTAAAGTCGTCGATCAATTTTCAATCAAGAAATGTGCACGAAAATGATAGAATGAAAATGGAAAATACAATCGAGAAGCAAATAAAATACAATATTGATGAACTAGTCGATATTATTGATTTTAAAAATGTTATTAATGACTTTAGTAGTCATAAAACCTAATGTTATAACTTATATATAGTTATTATAGTTTTAAATCAATAAAATTTATATATCTCCTCTTTTTTGACTACTTAAAGGGCATCAGTCCTAAGCTGCGTCAGGCAATAAATACCCTAGCTACACTACTGGCAGTGATTTTGTTTTTTTAGCTTCACGTTTTATCCCCCATATTGCAGGGTAGGCAGAGGGAACTGCAGGAATCATACGAACCTAGTGTTAAGACACTCTGTTGCTTAGCCCCTGCTTTCTCCGTCCCCGCTTTCCGCCGCTTTCGAGGCATTGCGTGCCAGTTTCCAGAGCGAAGAAAATGGAAAATAGAAAAATCCATCTTCCCCTAGGGAGAATCGAACCTTCAACTCGTCGCGCAGGCAGACGCTTACGTCTCTGCGCCACGACAATCCTCAGTGGAAAGTCTGAATGCTATAAAAAAATGTTAAAATTATAAAAATGAAAGG
Source organism: Dione vanillae (assembly GCA_037178615.1). Lineage (NCBI taxonomy): Eukaryota > Metazoa > Arthropoda > Insecta > Lepidoptera > Nymphalidae > Dione > Dione vanillae. Next base: position 535,546 of record JAZFAU010000264.1, read on the forward strand.
TTAATAATTTATTAAAATTTCTGAATTCCTTTTTATTCTAAAAAAGGGTATTTTTATTTATATAATGAGTAGATGGAATATATAGCTTGAACGCTAGTTTCGCACCAAAAATCACCATATATGATATACCATATAACGATAAAAAATATCCATGTACAAAGAGTTTTCTTTAATATCTTACTAAAAGCAAAATATAGCGCGCTAAAATATATATATTTTTTTTTTTTTTTTAGCTTCACGCTTCATCCCGCACATGGCAGGGTAGGCAGAGGGAACTGCAGGAACCATACGAACCTAGTGTTAAGACACTCCGTTACTTAGTCCCTGCTTACTCCGTCCCCGCTTAAATTAAAAATTAAATTTCTTTCCAAGAGGCAACCTTACAAAAAGCTTTGTCTGTTATAATTGATTTTCACTAACAGGTATTCGGACGTCGTACTAACGTTGTAGTAAACGACTTCGTTTAGATGTTCACGAAACTTAATACCTTGCACTGTTTTAATTGAGTTTTAGACACGGTCCGGTGAAAATTTGTTATGGAAATAAAAAAATTTCAGAGCGTTTTAGATTTTTTAACGCCAGATAAGTTTTAGTTGTAAGCAGAGATTATAGGTTTGATTCTCATTCGAGTAGAATATTTTTTTTTAATTTTCTCAGTTGACAATGGCACTTGGCGTTGAGTGTCGCCAATCAACACGCAATGTCTTGTAAGACAGGCCCGTGAGAAAAATATCTTCAGGTGCCCAAATATCGTCCAAATATCATTTTTGTCGTTCATTAATAATTTACCTGACGATTTTGCATAGTTTAGTAAAGATAATAAAAGGTTTTAAAATTGACTTCAGATATGAAGCTTTTTCTCAAAATAAGCAATATCTAACTTCATAAAGGTATTTATTACCAATCTACTGATTTTTTGTTTCAAATTTTATCAGAAGAGCCTGAAGAGAGAGATGGAAGCCTAGTGTTAAGACACTCTGTTTCCCGCTTTCCGCCTTTTCGAATCGTGTTGAGTAGTGATTCTCAACGCCTAGTTACCAGAGCAAGGAAAATAGAAATTGAAGAAAGAAAGTCCATCTTCTTCAAGTGGAAATCGAACTCATAAACCGTTTTACAAGCAGACGCTGCGCCTCTGAACCACAACGATTCTCAATCAATAATTTACCAGACGATTATGCAAAGTTTAGTAAAGATTACAAAAATTGGTAAAATTTATTATAGGTATGAAATTTTCACCCAAGGTATGTAGCTAGTTTCTTAGTTCATAAAGGCATTTATAATCAACCTGTACGTTAAATTTATAAATAAATTTAAACGTTCCTTTCAAGGTTTATTTTTAATTTCATTTGATAGAACGATTTAACTTCAATATTTTTCATTTCAACTTTTGGAGAAAAAATAATGAAGTTGAAAAAAAAAAGATTAATTATGATCCAGATGAACTCTTGGTCTGCTAGTGTTGGGATCACTTTATTAAATATATAAATGTATTAAATGTAAAAAAGATATTGTAATAACTATAAAATAGCTTGTTAAGTATATAATGGGTTCAAATTACATACACAAGCGGAGACGGAGAAGCCAGGGACTAAGCAACGGAGTGTCTTAACACTAGATTCCCACGGTCCCTGCGGTTCCCTGCCTACCCTGCCATGTGCAGGATAAAGCGTGAAGCTAAAAAAAATAAAAAAATAAAAAAATACATACATTGGGCTCACCATCAACTGAACTTTGATAAGATAAGCCCAATAATTTGATAAGATAGACTCTTTCTATTTAAAAATCACAAAATGACAAAAAAAGATCTAAAATACAATAAAAATGCCATCATTTACCTGAATTTAAGGCCACTTTCATACTAAATTGCACAGATTGCCAATAAAATCGACTTAAATCGATAATGTCGCACAAAAATTCGAGAGTTCCCGCTCACTGACCCGTTTAACTTGCATCGCTTTAGCTTTGGCTTTACTCCAAAGCTGTATGAAATAAATCTTTGCTCTGGATCACAGACACCGGTGATAGATGCTTTATGGAGGATGGCTAACCGGTTTTAGGTAAATGAAGGCTTAGACGACAAATCGGAGTGTATGAGTTAATGCATATTAATGACCTCAATGTAAGTAGGTAAATTACTTGTATTAAAAAGATAGGCTTAAATATAAAGATATAGATTGTAGGTTAAAGAAAGATAAATTTCATAAGTTAAAAAAAAGGACAAAGATTGTAGGTCAAAGATTGTCAGATTTTTTTCCCGCATATTGCAGGGTAGGCAGAGGGAACTGCAGGAAACATATGAACCTAGTGTTAAGACACTCCGTTGTTTAGTCCCTGCTTTCTTCCGTCCCCATTTTCCGCCTTTTTTGAGGCATTGCATGTTGAGTGGCGAAACTCAACGCCGCGCTTTCCCTAGTTTCCAGAGCGAAGAAAATGTAAATAGAAAAATTTATCTTCCCCAAGTGGGAATCGAAAAATCGTTTACAGGCAGACGCTTACGCCTCTGCACCACGACGGTCCTCAATCTATAATATATTAATTACAAAAACTATTTATATCACGATAATCAGAAAATAACAAAAGGCAGATAAGAACATGAGTGATAGTAAAATAATATTTGAAAAACGTTTATACATTATTAATTTACATTTAGTTTAGTAAAAAGATTTTTCTTTGCAAACCATACAACCAATCGCTGCTGGCAAGTGACGTCACAAGTCATTAACGCTGCACTAGTTTCGTACTAATAAACGCTTTACGAGTGAGCACTGTTATTACAAATGCTAAAGTTTACAATTTTTATATTTAAATTAATAATTTTTAATTAATTTAATTAGTATATTTTTTGCATATTTTCTTTAAGTTTGTCACATTTTAGTTGCTATATATCAAAATTCTTGAGTCTACATAAAACATAGTTATATATATGAAGTATTTATTATGAGGATCCTTTAACCGGAACTTACTTACTGATCACGAAAGGAATTCTAGAAGTATCTAGAATTATAGTTACTTTTCTAGATATTTCTAGAACTTAAAAGCTTACAACTTACAGCTTAATGGCATTATGAAGTGACTTTTTTTAGCTTCACGCTTTTATCCCGCACATGGCAGGGTAGGCAGAGGGAACCGCAGGAACCATTCGAACCTAGTGTTAAGACACTCCGTTACTTAGTCCCTGCTTACTCCGTCCCCACTTTCCGCCGTTTTCGAGGCATTGCGTGTTGAGTGGCGGAACTCAACGCCGCGCTTTGCCTTAGATGCCAGAGCGAAGAAAATGGAAATAGAAAAATCCATCTTCTCCGACTGGGGATCGAACCCAGTAACCGTCGCGTTACAGGCAGACGTTGCGCCTCTGCGCCACGACGGTCCTCAACTTTATTAATAAAATGACTAAAACAAGAATTGAACTTTGATCTGCCGTCACATTACTGCTCTTCCACATCTCAGTATACCTTTTAACGAGCAAATTTGTACCGACATTTTAAATATCCGGCCAATTTAAACCGGCCAAAGTTTTAATTTGGAGCAATTTTATTGAGCACCGAGCCGGTAACGAATGGGCTATCCAATAAATCGTATTAACTTTTTACCCTTCCATTAAGGCAGAGATACATTAGGTTTGATGTGACAAATGGACAATTTAGGGGAAAACGGCCATATTTTGATGATAATTATGAAGAACTTTTCTAGGATTTAAATGATTTGTTTACGTTTGATAAATTGAGACAGAATAGAAGATGTGAAACCTAACCTAACGCCTAGCGTTAGGTGAAGAACTAAACACAAGCAGTCAGGTCCACTCCATCAGTGCCAGTCGGCCTATTGTAATTAAGTTAAAAAACTGGTCTACGTTTCTTGTGTTATTCTTAGCATTGTTGCCGATTGGAAAACACATTAAATTCAAGAAGAGACCTCTATTTTCTTCTTCTATTACACCTAGTTGTTGTATGACGATTTTTAATGTTCTTTGCACAGGCAACTAGGCAAAATGGGGCATTGAGTTTCGCCACTAAACACGCAATGACGTGGAAAAACAGGAACAAAATTATTAGTGTCAAAAAATTCCTTGTGTTCTGCGGTTTCCTCTGCTTATCCTGCCCTGAAAAACCTGATACTTACATTTTATAGTTAAGGTAAACGGCGTTGCGGACTGCAAGTAGTTTAAAATAAAGCATAGTCATAAAAACAGTGGCTTTTGTACAAATTAAAGTTCGACATTTTCAATATTTTAGAGTTATCCGTAGATGGGTTTGGATCTGGTCCAAGCGCATCAATCACAGAGTGATTTTGGTGTATAGTCCACTGAAAATTTATTTTGATATATATATATATATATATATATATATATATATATATATATATATATATATATATATATATATATATATATATATATATATATATATATATATATATATATATATATATATATATATATATATATATATATATATATATATATATATAATTGTGTATTTTGTATTTTACCGTCGTATTCACGCAGCCTCTCATTGTACACACGACGGTTGTAGGTTCGATTCCCATATTTTTATATCATCGCTTTAGATAGAAGGCCAAAAGCGGCAAAAAATGTAGTTTTGAAAATTGAAAAGAAAGTGACTTAGCACTAGGTTCCCTTTACCTAGCAGCTATATGTGACATATAGCGATATAAAGTGTTAACTTATAAGTGAAAGTGGAAAATAAAGTAAACTAGCATTATATCTTTACTTTCAAAAGTGGTCGATGCGTGAAAATAGTGCACCATGACTGTAACGTGTAAATAGACCTTCATGGGAAATCACCTAAGCATACAATAGTGGGTATTTCTTGCTTAGCTTATATATATATATATATATATATATATATATATATATATATATATATATATATATATATATATATATATATATATATATATATATATATATATATATATATATATATATATATATATATATATATATATATATATATATATATATATATATATATATATATATATATATATATATATATATATATATATATATATATATATATATATATATATATATATATATATATATATATATATATATATATATATATATATATATATATATATATATATGATTTATAATATAAGATTTTGTGTTATTAGCTCTAAAACACGTGCTATGATTTTTGGCGCAAATATTAGGACTATGTGCATCCCTATATGTTAACATATAGTACATATAGTATATATGTATATAAAACGTTACTTTTGAGTTTGTTCGTAGCCCCAATTTGTTACGTCGACGTCGCTATTGTTTTCGCCTTGTCACCGTTTCACTGGCAAAACGTTATAAATGAGTTTTGGTATATCGTATACTGTATTTATTTATTAAAAAATGGCGCGGCGAGAGTATGAGTGATGGAAGATTGTAAAAATATATATGAAATATATATCTGAAATATAAGTGAAACGTAAGCGTCTGCCTGTAAACAGGTTTAAATATTTTATTTTCGGTCAAAAACATTTGAGGGTTCGATTCCCACTTGGAGATGATGAATTTTTGTATTTCCATTTTCTTCGCTCTGGAAACTAGTCCAAAGCGCGGCGTTGAGTTCCGCCACTCAACACGCAAGGCCTCGAAAAAGGCGGAAAGCGGGGACGAACAAAGCAGGGACTAATCAACAGAGTGTCTTAACACTAGGTTCATATGGTTCCTGCAGTTTCCTCTGCCTACCCTGCAATATGCAGGATAAAACGTGAAGCTTAAAAAAATATATATGTATATATATTCAGTGGAAAGAGGTATATATTGGTTACAGAATCGATATTTGAAGTAGTACAAAGAAAAGCACAGCAGATCTTTTGAAGGGCACGTATAAAGATACTAATGACAGTAGACTACCTGTTCCGCCTCGGAAGAGGTATGGAGAGACATTGCTACCCCATTAATTTTTTTTTTCTAATCTTGTTAAGGCTAATTATGGCATCAGGTTAAGTTAATGCGAGTTCTTCTACATTTAAATGTTTGAGGTATGTTAAAAAATTACGATTTTGTTATTCTATATAGAGGAATGAGGAGTTTTAGCTTCACGCTTTATCCCGCACATGGCAGGGTAGGCAGGGGGAACTGCAGGAACCATATGAACCTAGTGTTAAGACACTCCGTTACTTAGTTCCTGCTTACTCCGTCCCCGCTTTCCGCCGTTTTCGAGGCATTGCGTGTTGAGAGGCGGAACTCAACGCCGCGTTTTGCCTTAGTTGCCAGAGCGAAGAAAATGGAAATAGAAAAATCCATCTTCCCCGACTGGGGATCGAACCCAGAAACCGTCGCGTTAGCCGCGTTACAGGCAGACGTTGCGCCTCTGCGCCACGACGGTCCTCTAGGAATGGGGAGTGTTGTTGTATAATCTTATCTGATGAAAGTTAAATTTATAATAAGTTGGTGAGTTTTATAGTATTAGCTCTTTGGCTTTCTTCTTAGCTTTATAGCATTAAAATTCAATTCCTAGTTGAATCTTCTGTCCAATAATTGAAGTTCCGCTCACTATTTCGCTCGCGTTAATTACACGACAATTTCCCTTTTGATAACGTTTTTTAGTATTTTTGTATGTTTTTTTTGAGTGTACAATAAAAAAAATATTACTATTACTATTAATTTTTAAATACTTCCAGTTAAAATAGGACGGTTAAAAACATACAGAATGTACTGGCTTGGTCATATGCAACGCATGAAAAGTAGCAAAAGGAGAACCGAAGCATATGTCCAACTCTATGTCAGACGTACAATTGGAAGACCAAAACTCAGAACGTTAGATAGAGTAACTATACACCTTTAAAGTCTAGGACTATAGGTCTAAAGAACTAGAAGAGTGCGACCCAAAACAGAGAGGGCTGGAATCGAATAATTTTGGAGGCTAAGACCCAAAAAGGGCTGAACAGCTAATAATGATGATGGTAATCAAAAGGAAGCTATAGCTTATGTTGTAAAAAATACAGTAATTTTCTCTTAAATCCCTTTTATTTTTGTCTTTTTTTAAAATTCGCTAATAAAAATACTTTGAAAGCTTCTTTGAAAAATCTTCATAAACCAGAAACCGAATAAAGCTTACTTTATACTATATGAGGAAAACATTCCCTTTATATAAGAGAATACAAGGAAAATATCAACAAAGGGATCCCATATGTGTTTTTAAGGCATTGTGATAATAATGGGTCAGAATTAAAACCCTATTATATTATTTCTTTACCACTCAACATAATTGCTTTGTCCACGAAAAACAAATACTTGTCACTATTTATCTTTAGGGTTCACCGCAATAGAATATAAACGTTAGCAACGGAGGATCGCTTTATTTTTCGTCTTTATACCTGCCAGTCTATCCGTCAGTTCGGAACACTCAGTGCACAAGTCCAACTCGCACTTGACCGATAATTATATATGCTCTATGTTTTATTAGATTAACACTTTTTAGGGATGGTAAAATTAGAAATTATAGTTCAAAAAGCGAGCGCTTATGTTCTTCAAGCAAATCCAATTGACTAAAGTGTAAAATTTGTTTAATTATTATCAATTCAATCAATATCAATTGAACTAGCCAAGTTCGGACATCGGCTATATTTTCACCAATCCGCTTTTTCGAGATCTTTAAAATGGTACCAAAAGTAAGATTCTAGGCACATGTAAGTGCCATGATGCTTCATACTGTGGCGTACATATTTAGCTTAACACGTCTGGCTCCTCAACTTCACATCTTAATTGATGACGAATGTATTGCTGGTTTTACTGCATAATATTGAGACAGGTACTGTACCCATAAGTTTCATCCTCACCAAGCTATATCCAACACACTGAATACATTTCCCAATATATTTTTTTGTGACTGAGCCATCTCCATTCCTTTATCAGACTTACACCTTACAAGGCGCAGGTAAAACTTCTGTTCTGTTCTGTTCTGTTCTACGGTAATGGCGATCCGAGCATGCCAGTTGAGCACAATTCACTTCGCGGTAAAAGTTTCATCCATTCGCCGTTGTCATACTCAAATGTCGAATTAAACGGTTTGCCAGCTCATTTTTGATGAGAGTCACCAAGATTTGGAACGGCCTGGCTGCGTCTATTGTACCTGATAAGTTGAACCCTGGAGCCTTTTAGAGTGGAGTGAACACGTTTCTTTTGGACGGGCGTGTACCACTTTCGTCTAAATCTATACTTTTCATCAAGTGAGATGAAAGATAAATGCCTATACCATTACAACTATAAAATAAAAAAAGTTTCGAGCTTAGTTGCGTGTCATTGGAGAAGCTATATCCAATAAAAGAAACAATTCAGGCCAGGCAGGAATAAAGAATAAAGAAGTTAAAAAAAAGAAGAAAAATTAAAATAAATTAAATATTTTATAGCCATTCATAATACAAGTTTAATTTTAGATAATCAAAATGATAAAAAGGTTCGCGCTACTTGTGATTAAGTAATAAATTATCCTTTGTGAGTCTCATTACGTGATATAAATTATTAACTCGTGCCAGGCTTTTAATTTATATGTAAAATTGGATTTTTAACACTACTTGTATTTGTAGAGATAGAGATGATATTGGGTTCTAATCTTATTTTGGGGTATTTAATGTTTTTATATATAAATGTAGAATAATTATGGCTTTATATATATTTATTTGTTGTAAATCGATGATCGTACGCCTTTCGATTCTCATATATTTTTCTAATAAGAAAAATTAAAGTAAGTATAATTTCTTTTGCTTTACACTTTATCCTGCTCGTAGCAGAAAGAGCAGAGGGCACCGCTGTGGCAGTGGGATCCTAGTGATAAGACACTATGTTCCCGCGTTTTTTGTCTTTCGAGATAATGTGTTTAGCGGCGGAGCTCAACGCCACGCTGAACCAGTTGCCAGAGCGAAGAAAATGGAAATTATGAAAATGGAAATGAAGAAAATGGAAATGAAGAAAATGAAAATGAAATAATCCATCTTCCCAGAGTGGAAATCGAACCCACAAACCGTCACGTTTACAGGCAGACGCTGTGCCTCTGCGCTACGACGGTCTTCATGTATAGTTAAATGTAATCATTTTATAAATTAAAGCACTGACGAAAAAGTTAATCATGTTTTAATTACTTTAGTTAATAACTTTCATATGTACCTATTTAACCATCCGTTATAGTTAGAGTCGATGGCAGTTAGGATATATTTTTGATTGCTTGTGTTTAGTATATTTAGTAGTTATGTAAGAACTTATTGCCTTTAAAGGTTTATTGTCTTACGTTTCGAAAAACTCTTCATGTGAAAAATAATGAAAATTTTCATTTTAATAATGAATAATCAGACAAGTGTTGTTCGATTTTCACCACATTCTAGTTATAGTGTCATTGAGATCAATAAATTTATTAAGGAGACTAGTTCGGATAAGCAACAACTGCCTTTTTGTTTAAGATTTTTAGCCTTTAACATTTTGAACTTTTAACATTTTAAATTTAATGAGGACCGTCGTGGCGCAGAGGCGTAACGTCTGCCTGTAAACGCGACGGTTTGTGCGTTCGATCCCCACTCGGAGAAGATGGATTTTTCTATTTCCATTTTCTTCGCTCTGGAAACTAGGCAAAGCGCGGCGTTGAGTTCCGCCACTCAACACGCAATGCCTCGAAAAAGGCGAAAAGCGGGGACGGAGAAAGCAGGGACTAAGCAACGGAGTGTCTTAACACTAGGTTCGTATGGTTCCTTCAGTTCCCTCTGCCTACCCTGCCATGTGCGGGATAAAGCGTGAAGCTATTAAAAAAAAAACATTTTAATTTTTTTTGTATTAATATTATGTATGCATTATGTAAATGACTATATATATTAAAAGCTATTATTTTATTTAGAAATAACAAATATTTTAATGGTTTTTAATATTCATCCACATTAAAGATAGAATAAATACTTAAAAATATGAACATTTTAACGCAGCAGTATTGAACGTATTTCTGAAGTTGCAGGCTCAAATCTCGCTGCACTTAATTTTCTTTAAATAATTACAAGCATAACTTAATTACTTAAAAGTATAAACTAACAAAGCAGCGCAAACAAAATTACACTTTGCTTCATTATCTACAACTTATATATATTTTAAAATAGGCCAAAAACAGCGTCAGTTCTTCAACCCATACCTCTGCGATAGTTGAAGTATGGGAGAGCGGAGCTTAATCACTAGAGATCATGTCCAAGATCATCACCCGCTGTTCAGTCGAGTCAGTTAAGACCCTCCTGATGGCAACTTGATCAATGATCTATAGAACATTTATGCTGAAAGATCGAACGAAACCATAGCGCGATTCAGGATACAAGTAGCGCCATCTAGTTTTGTGAAAGGAAACTTTTTTCAACTGCATTGCTATATACATAAATACTATAACAAACCTATAGTACTTTTTACTTATTTTTAATTAAAAAAATTGTGAATTGATTATTTTAAATTGTTAATTTATAATATTCTGAAATTGCTTAAATTTTAAAAAGTGGATACAAAATATCTCTACATTTTTTTTGGGAAATATTTTGATTCTACTCATGTTAAATCAAATTAAGTGGTATTTTAATTTTACTTGATAAGATACAGATTGAGATAAATATACCAAAACATGAGAAGAAACAACTTAGCTTTCCAGGGATTCACCGTGCGGGTGCCGGGCCCATAGTGTTGTAGGAAGAGGAGCTCTGAGCAGCGCTTGGGACTTGCGACCCAAGTGTGGGTTTAAAGGGCCCTTTAAAATGCATTAACGCTCACCTTCACTGTCCGAGCTCCTCCCACTACCTAACCAAATTTTGAATGATTCTACCAAAGCCGCCTTCGAAGTGCGTCCTAGAAATGAATTTGTGATAGTTCTAGACAGGCCGAGATCTTTTAATAAACTGTAGAGAGATTTCGCTGTTATACTTCTCGCTCCTACTTCAACCGCATATAAGCTCGCTCTAAACCTATTCCTGGCCAGTTCGTTTGTAAGATCGAAATACTTATTGAGTTTAAGGTGGTGACTCTTCGGGATATTTGTTTCCCACGGAACTGTAAGTTCTACCAGTACTACGCGTTTTAGGCTTCGAGAGTAAAGAAAAACGTCCGGTCTGGCTGACGAAACACAAATATCCTCAGGGATTCTATACTGTTTCTCATACGTGTAATTAATAAGATATTTAATAACGTATTCGTTTATACTAAATTATTGTTTTTATTTATTGAATAAATTTGGCATAACTAGGATTTAAAAGCAGATTAAAAGATTAAAAATAATAATAATATTATTTATTATACATATTCATCAATCTCTTGTAAAAAAAGGGTAGTCTTAGGTGAGAAATAATATAAAAGAATGAAATTATGTCAATCGGGCCTGTTGCTTGTAGGCAACGGTCCGTATTAGAAGGAAACTACCCTGAAATATTGAATTAAATATATATATATATATATATATATATATATATATATATATATATATATATATATATATATATATATATATATATATATATATATATATATATATATATATATATATATATATATATATATATATATATATATATATATATATATATATATATATATATATATATATATATATATATATATATATATATATATATACTCTTCAATTACGCAGAATTTCTGTCCGTATACGCTTGAAATATATTTACGTGAGTTTCAGTTATCTTTTTCTCTCAACATATGGTATCTATCTTTTTCACTATAAGTTTCAGTAGGCAAGTTGAGACTCGGTTCAAAATGTCGATCTAACATTAGTGGCACTTGTTACAAGCATCCAAAAGCCTGTATAATTTGCTTAACTATTCTAATCACAACGGACAGACAGACTGTCTAAGTGATTTCGGAAGTGGAATAGCATTCATGTTAGTTGCTTTTGGGGATTTCGAAAACATCAATAGTAGAATGATGATAAATAAATATATAATAGTAAAGTAATTTTATTGTAAATGTGACCATTATTAGTTCGATTACCACTAAGTATAAATAAAAAAATTTGGCTCCTTCTCTCTTTTTTTTGCTTCGCGCTTTGTCCCACTCGTAGCAATGTAGGCAGAGGGAACCATAAGAACCGTGTAAACTATATGTTAAAACACTCCGTTTCTTACTTTCCGCCTTTTCGAGGCATTGCGTGTTGAATGGCGGAACTCAACACTGTGCTTGGGAATCGAATCCACAAACCATCGCGTTTACAGGCAGACACTGCGCCTCTGCGCCAGGACAGTCCAGTGACTCTATACTACGTACCTTTACCTACTTATTTACTTAGAAGTAAATGTAGGGCATACTAATAATTTATTTTATAATATAATAATATAATGATATATGAGATATTATGTTCCACAAAAGCAGACATACCAATGTATAGAGAATAAGGAGATGAAGACCTCTCACATCTGACGTCCCATATGTATTGATTGTAACAAAATTCCAATATCGACGACATTGATCGAACCGTAGCTACCTTTGTTACAAAGGTATTTGGTCTATCTATTTATAAGTATAACCCAACATGTGTATAAGTCAAATGGGATATATATATATATATATATATATATATATATATATATATATATATATATATATATATATATATATATATATATATATATATATATATATATATATATATATATATATATATATATATATATATATATATATATATATATATATATATATATATATATATATATATATATATATATATATATATATATATATATATATATATATATATATATATATATATATATATATATATATATATATATATATATATATATTAATCGAACATTTCACAAATTAATTTCAACATTAAACTAGAAACATAACTGTAGAGCCAGAATAAACACTGTACGTTTAAAACTGATATTGCGGCTTTAAATAAATAGTTGTAAAATAGAAATGTTCCACACAATTTTCATTTTAATTAAAATAATAATTTTACTTCGAAAACTATGTGTATGTTTTAATTATAAGCTTTTTTTGTTACTTAATAGTTCAGTCATTAGTCGTTATGTCTTCTTCTGTTGTTACGGGTTCAGTTCTAAGCCAAAAAAAATTTTTTTAAGTACCTATATTTTATATTCAAAATATGACAATTTGTATATCCTTTCCGAAATAAACTTTTCGCATATGTACAAGACGAACTTTAAATAAAGAGATAACAAGAAAACAATTGAAATCAAAAAACTGTTTCTAGTAGTGCCTTATCTGGTAACTGATTATCTTGACACCGAAAAATATGTACCTTAATAATAAATAATTAAAAAAAAAATCCTTTATTTTATATATGACGATCGTCATGGCGCAGAGGCTCAACGTCTGCCTGTACATGCGATGGTTTACAGATTCGATTCCCATTTTTGAAAATTCTTGGAGAAAAGAAGGCACAGCGCAGCGTTGAGTTCCGCCACTCAACATGCAATGTCTCAAAAAGCGGGGAACGGAAAAAAACTTAACTTAACTCTTAAAACTTGGTCCCCAGAGTTTCAATCTGCGGTTCCATCTATCTCATCAATAATATTTAATTTACGATACAGAACACAAGTGTTCTAGAGCACGAGAGGCTTTGAAATACTCCCCCAAAGAGAAAATCGAAGCTCCTATCACCATCTATGTATATAAAATGCAATTAGGCTAAAACAAGCTTTTGATGAAAGCTTTTGATTTGTCATTTTCAAATTGAAATGTCAATGGCAACAGTGACAGTTCACTAGGAAATTACCAATCAGACTCTACAATCTGAAAGGGAATGGAGTGTCTTAACACTTCCCACGTTTCCTGCGGTTCCCTCTGCTTATCCTGCTACGTGCGGGATAAAGCGTGAAACTAAAAAAAAAAAAATAAAAACAATTACTTCTTGCAAAAGCAAATTAACATATGACACCAATTAATATTTTAATGTGCAAATTTGTAAGAGACCGTACACGAGGGATGATGCTAAGCTTTTACTTTATAGTCAACTTTATGAGGGTTAAGTGGGGTACAAAAGGTATTTTCACAGAATATTGTACTTAGAAGTAGTTTGTATGGAGATCGACTATTTCTTCTTTATTACACCTTATTTAGAAGAAAACTAATGAGACGCCAGTGTAGTGCAAAATAAGCTATGTAACTCATTTCGCGAACGTATATTTTTCATTTACTTTATATATATATATATATATATATATATATATATATATATATATATATATATATATATATATATATATATATATATATATATATATATATATATATATATATATATATATATATATATATATATATATATATATATATATATATATATATATATATATATATATATATATATATATATATATATATATATATATATATATATATATATATATATATATATATATATATATATATATATATATATATATATATATATATATATATTTTACCTTCACGCTTAGTGAGTGCGGGTGCGCATGTGGGTTACCGCACATGGCACGGTAGGCAGATGGAACTGCAGAAACCATTGGAACCTAGTGTTAAGACACTCCGTTGCTTAGTCCCTGCTTTCTCCGTCCGCGCTTTCCGCCTTTTCTTCGAGGCATTGCGTGTTGAGTGGCGGAACTCAACGCCGCGCTTTGCCTAGTTTCCAGAGCAAAGAAAATGGAAATAGAAAAATCCATGGTGTCCGACTGGGGATCGAACCCAGAAACCGTCGCGTTACAGGCAGACTTTGCGCCTCTGCGCCACGACAGTCTTCAACTTTCATTTTATATGTTATTTATATATTATGTTAATATTCTTATATGTTGACATTAATATATAATACTATTATATGTTTGTGGTGGATTTTTTAATCATCGGGTTTTATTATTCCTACATCTATATTACACAGATTAAAGTAATTTTGACAATACTAATTGTAAACCATGTTGACCATTAGTACTTCAATATATTGCTAGTTAATAGTGTTATTAGCTTTGTGTATCTTTTGTTCATTTCGTACAAAATTAGTCTGTATGACCGCAAACATAAGCTTGTCAGTTAATAATCTGTACAATAAGCTGTACTTTCTCGACGACCCATCTGATCGACCTTAAAAATTTGAAAGTTTTTCATATATATGTATGTATATATATGTATGTATATATATGTATGTATATTTATGTATATATATATATATATATATATATATATATATATATATATATATATATATATATATATATATATATATATATATATATATATATATATATATATATATATATATATATATATATATATATATATATATATATATATATATATATATATATATATATATATATATATATATATATATATATATATATATATATATATATATATATATATATATATATATATATATATATATATATATATATATATATAAAGAGATCTAACTTTTTTAAAATATTTATAATTGTAGGTCTTTGAGAAGAACACAAATCTATAGAATTGGATTACAAAGCAAGACTGTATCTTTTGATTACTTTGACAAAGTTATCCTAGAGGTACGTTACCCTAAAAAATAATATAAAAAAATATAATATTACAAAGTTGCAGATTTTATTTAAATCAACGTGCACAGAATTTGTTTCAAAAGGTTAAAAAAATCTATAATTTTCAAATTATGTCAGATTCTAATTCCGTCTTACACGTATATAATACTGTTACTTCGCAAGCAAAATTGAAAGCTTAAACTAGTTCAAAATAAAAGTTTTTAATCACTCCGATCTAGTTAACTAAGTAGTTAAACGATCATTTCCACGATTTCGCTGTTCTAGATACGATATCGTGTGATATAAACGGACTTCGCAGATTACTAAGTTTAATCAGTTTCAGTTAGTTTTAATGGGGTTTTCGACGATTTTGGTTAGTTTAACAAGCGTTTAATCTTTAATAATTCATAGTTAGGATATATTGGAGTATGTACATAGTAAATTGTGTAGAAATCGTCGAAATGTTACGAAGACAATAAAATTAATTTAGCTAAGATAATAATTTAAACCCACTACTACAAATTATGTTCTGACACTTAACTACTGAACTACAATAGATATATATCACAAAATTAACTGTATGTAAGGCTTTTAGAAACAATTTGTCATAAAAACATAATATGCTTGTATAGATCATTTTAGTAAATATATTTAGCATAATTAAATAACTAACAGCCGTCTCTGAGTGTGACCTTAAAACTCATATAGTTTTCATATAATTAATGATTTCAGAATTATTTATATACAAATTAAAGTGCTCCATCCTACTCTCGTAGTAGATTCATTAATAACTAATTGAGAGCTTAGTAAAAGCTCGCTTCTATTGAATTTTGTTGTTTATTCCATTAATGTGGACGGTTTTATCAAACAAAAGCTATTTATAAAAGCTCTTACGGATCAGTGGTGGAACTTTTTCTCATTGTGTTACTTTTAAGTAAAGCAGGTTCAATTTTATTTAAGGTTAAATTCTTTTTCTGCCTAGATTCGGCTATGCAAGGCCCAGTATGAGACCATTGCTAATTTATTGTGAGTGATAAAATGAAAATGTAATAATTTATTATGAGTGTGTTTTTACACTCTCTACATGTTGTTCTTTTTTTAGATCATAGATAAGGTTAATATTATTACTACGCGGAGAGAATATTCACTTGTCCACTTTCCGCACGAACGGTAGGGTAGCCAGAGGGAACCGCAGGAACCGTGGGAACCTAGTGTTAAGACACTCCGTTGCTTAGTCCCTGATTTCTCCATCTCCGCTTTCCGCGGAGAGACAAGTTAAATGCGTGTTATTTGACTGTAGCGAGATATTATTTTTGAAAGTCTGTGTCAGTATCTGTACCTAATATCTAGATAAAAAAGTAAACTTCACTTATTACTAAGGAGTCTCCTGTTGTTCACATCTCAGATTATGTTAAATCAAAAGTTTTCTTAGCTTCATCTTTATCCCAGGAGTACATAGCAGGGTAGGCAGAGGCAAACTGCAGGAACCGTGGTAACCTAGTGTTAAGACACTGCGTTCCTCGCTTTCAGCCTTTTTCGAGAAACTCAACGCGGCCCTTTGCTTAGTTGGCAACTAAGACGTAAATGGAATTGAAAAATTCCATCTTCTCCGAGTGGGATCAAACCCACAAACCGCGTTTACAGACAGATGTTGCGTCTCTGCGCCACGACGGTCCTCATCAAAATAATGATATCATTTTATATTATAACTATGTGAATGTATGTGTATGTGTATTCCAGTTTCAAACAAAATGGGTCATTTCAATCAATGTGATTTTAACAGTATTATAGTTTTAATATAAAATAATTCGTATCATTATATAAGACCTATTTTAATTATACATTAACTTTTACATGTGTATTTGCTGACATTAAGGCAATGATAATAATTTAATATTTTTTGATGGGAATATAATTAAAGTGTTTTTTTAACTTCATGCTTTATCCCGCACATAGTAGGATAGGCAAAGGGAACCGCAGGAATTGTGAAAATATAGTGTTAGGATACTCCGTCACTGGTTTCCACACAACGCCTCGATAAAGGCGGAAAACAGGGAATGAAGTGCCTTACATTAAGTTCACAGGAAAAGGCATTTTCAACACAATATACAATTGTTTATTATATTAATTTTACCCAGAACTCTAAATTAACGCTTATTTTTGACATTTTAATTCTATATGTACATACATAAATAGATTAAAAATATATTATACAGGGTGTACCTGACACGACGGCCGTCAAAATTACTTATAGGGGAAAATACTTCAAGCCTATATACAAAAAACTAATTCACAATTATCAATAGCTTAAGCACAGGATCATTTTTCCCATTTCACGATATTTATACGTACTGTGTAACGCGTGAGGTAATCGTCATTAAATGCGAATGACATATAGACCTCATACTACAAAAATACTATCAAACGTTGTCAATCTTTCACCTTTCATTAAAAAAATAACCTAATAAGAAAGGGATATATCTCTGTCCCGCTCTGACAGTACAGTGAACGCTTACGTCATATGAGAAATGGCGTTTTATTTTGGAACAATAATTTAATTATTTATTTTGTTTGAAGATTTTTTTTTTATTTTTGAAAATTTTACTTCTATACGTTAAATGACGGTCGCGGTAACATCCACACCCTGTATATCTGAACCTACTACAGAACTACTAAGATCAATCTACAATCCCCCCAACCTACTAATTTCCCTCATTTATCAAAAAAAAGTGGGATTTTCATAGTATTATTTACTAAACATAAAAGAACAATAGCGTGTGATAGAAAAGTATATTATATTAATTAGAAGGTGATTACACTTTACGGTGCGACACTTCCTCGCTCGGCCAATAAACCGTTGTAGGAAGCGCGTGCGCATGTTTTTTCTCTATCATATGACAATTAACATGTACACGTTCTTTATTGTTGTTTTGTGATAATTATTTTTAATTGTTTACTTGTTTTATTGTTTTTGTTTAGTTATATTTAAATGTAATGTTTTTTTTAATTTTTTTTCCTTCTCTTTTTAGTCTGGTAGAGAATTTCATTTAAAATTATGTATAGAAAATTGAGTATGTTCACTAAAACTTCAAGAGTGTCATCTTGATTTTAATTTAAATATCGAAATTATATTTATATTGATAAGCAAAATATATTTCTATTCATTTTCAACTATACTACAAGTTATTACATTAGTTTTTAGCTTGACCCTTTATCCCACTCGTAGCAAGGTTGGCAAAGGGAATCGCAGGAACCGTAGGAACTTAGTGTTGAGACACTCCATTTCTTACTTTCCGCCTTTTAAGGTATTGTGTGTTGAGTGGCGGAGCTCAACGCTGCGCTTGCCTATATGCCACAGCGAAGAAAATGAAAATGAAACAATCCAAGATGGATGGGAATCGAACCCACTAACCGTCGAATTATTACTTCAAAGTTGTTAAAAACTTAAATATACACAAAATATGTAGACAGAAGCAATGTAAGGAGATTTAAACTTGCCAAAAAGTACACTGAATAAAACATTGCTTTAAATTTAAATGTAAAATTACTGAACAAAACAATTGTTGTTTTAACAAAATAATTAATGTTGAAGGAAAATTTCAGTCTTAGTTAGATTTACCTGTTCTAGCTAATTGCAGTTGAAATAAATATTTTTAAGGAGAAGGTAAGGTAGGGTAAGTAAGAAAATGTAGGTAGCGGAACTCAACGCCGCATTGCGTCTGTCACTATAATATTTTAATCACGATCTTTGTCTAGACGGGAATTAAACCCAAAATCTTCAGCAATGGTCACCACTTCGTATTTACTACTATCCCTGTAATATATATATATATATATATATATATATATATATATATATATATATATATATATATATATATATATATATATATATATATATATATATATATATATATATATATATATATATATATATATATATATATATATATATATGTATATATAGAGACAAGAAGCACAATAAGTTCATTCCCAGCTATATTTGAAGTAATAATATTAATAAAGATGTTTCGAGGGTGGCAATCGACATTCGTTTTACATTTATTGCTTGGGACCGACGACGATGAGAACTCGGGCGTTCAGTGATTTTTGTATTTAAAAGAATTTCCAGAGTAAATTACCATTATATACCATTTTAGCGTTTCCTTTATGGAGTAGATGAAAAAAAATATTTTCATAAGAATCCAATGCTGCTTTCGACTTTTGTTTCATTTTTATATCTCTATTAAAATATATAGTATATCTTCTAGTTATATAGCAGTATGGGTATAAGAAATTAAGTGTTAAGACACTCCGTTTTCTTCATATGAATGTGAAAAACTCATTCAAATTTACTATTATCTATTGGACAGAAGTTTCGACATATCCCTTATTACATTGCATTACCTAACGCTCAACCCCATGAAGTACTTTTTTTAGCATTACGCTTTATCTCACATATTGCAGGGTAGGCAGAGAGAACTGCAGGAACCATATGAAACTAGTGTTAAAACACTCAGTTGCTTAGTCCCTGCTTTCTCCGTCCCCGAAGTAGGTTTTCATTTTCCAGAATCCCATAAACCCAGAAATCTAGAGATTCTAGTGGAAAATGTCAGTACCAGTACTAATGCTAAAATACTAATTTCTGACAGTATAATAAAATTGTTAGAAAATTATCAATGTCATTATTACACCTTATCTATGTCATTATACACTTATTTCATTATTATCTTTTTAAAAACAAACGAAGGTCTACTTTATGATTTCAAGTGACAAATTCTTCTCCTTCTTTCAATGGCGTGAACGGAGAAAAAAAATTACATATATTTTGGTTTTTGCATTATATTTTAACACAAAGCGGGAACCAAACCTGCTACTATCAACCCGTGAACAATGTGTTCATATTACTTACATTAAACATTAGAAATTTGTAAAAAAAACTGTATTTTTTTATATTCTTGATATATTATTATATTTTTATTTTAAAATTAAATAGAGAATAACAAGTTGCCAGTGTTTTTTTGTGTGTCACTAAAAAAGGTTGTATTGTATAGAAAGGTTATTGTTACGATTCATTATTGATTCTACATACCATGTACCGTAATTGTCTTTAATTTAAAGTACAAATTAAATGTTATTTACCATTAAACCCGCTTTGAATCACGAAATTAATTATATATATATATATATATATATATATATATATATATATATATATATATATATATATATATATATATATATATATATATATATATATATATATATATATATATATATATATATATATATATATATATATATATATATATATATATATATATATATATATATATATATATATATATATATAATTAATTAAATACGTATGAAAAATAATTTGTTCATTTTTTTGAAAAATTATATTATATAGTTATAAAAACTTTTAAATTTCAACCTAAGTCATTTTTCCATAAAAAGAATCACAACAACAATCTAATAAATATCTAGTACAACAATGACAAAACAAACAAATCTCCTACTGAAACGTCAATACATACAAACGTCTCTATACATTTGCTGTCAACATGTTACCTAATTTTACCTGAAATAAGGTAAAAAATAAATCTTTACTTACCCATAATGAGGTTGATAGTGAAAAAAACAGCCAGGAGTAGATGATAATTAGACATTTTCGTTATTTTTAATGGCACTAGAGCATTGCGAGGCGTGCGGTCGACTCGCGCGCGCTACACGGTATGAAGCTCGACCCCCTTCTACCCTTACTTCAGGGGTTAGGTTGGATTACACTGATATCTGTTGTAGGTAGATTTCTATATCTTAGAATAGCTTTAGTTAGCGTGTCATAGTTTCTTGGTGAGATATATTTTATTCTTTTTTTTTTAAATTGTGATGAGGTATAATGAGTTTTGTTGGTAACAAAAATATTTAAAAAAAAGATTATGTATCTTTTTATCTGTGTACTCGTTATGTGATTTTTTTTTTTAATTTTCAAACCAGCCATTCCATAGATCAAGTTCTAAAAATCTGACATAATCGTCATAATTGTTATGCTGAAAGAATAATATCTTGGTGCAATAATATACTTAAAGAGGTTCTTATGACTAGTACATTCATTAAACATAAGTCAAAATTTATTCAAATTCTATACTTTTTACTAATTCTATAGCTTTATCATTTCTATTATATCTCCATAAAGATGGAACAATGTAATTTCCGTCTTAATCGGAGTAATTCATTTGGACACAACTTACACTGGCCAAAGTGTAGATGTCACTGACGTGAAGTTATTACACTGACTGACTGACTGATGTGAAATCTGCACATAAAAAGTCGATGATGGTCTCATTTAGAAGAATGAGCAGAAAAATAAAGAGGATTCTTAATTGTAATGTATTTTCAATTTATAAATAATTAACTTTAAAGAATAGAATGCAGTTACTAACACTTTCCCACTTTCGAGATTTTTTAATAGATGGCGGAACTAAACGCCGGGCTATTTGCCTAGTTGTTAGAGCGATAAAAATTAAAATATTATTCTTCCAGAGTAAACCCCACAGATCGTCGCGTTCACATTCAGACGGACGGACGATATATATACATATAAAATTTTGTGAACAGTTTCAAACATCTAATTTAAGGTGAAAACTGGAAACTGTGTCTGAAAATCCTAGAAATATAACTTGTATACAAATAAGTATTGAAGTTTCCAGTAAATATATGTTTTATTTTATATGTATATAAAATAAAAAAATAAAGTGATCCGCAGGCACCGCAGGATCACTAGGTGTTAAGACACTCTGTTCCGCATTGAGAAGCGGAAAGCGCCGCGCTTTGCCTACTGGCCAGAGAGCAGAAAATGGAGAGGAAAAATTCTTCTCCCCGAGTGGGAATCGAACCTACAACTTAATTAAGTATTTTTTAAAGTAAATAATTTTTTAAAGTAAATATAAAAAAAATAAAGTAAATATTTTTTTTTTTACGTTACGTGAAATGTTTTTTTAACGGAACATAAAAAGAACCTTTTTTTTATACAACATATCAACTAAATAGGTTATGGACTCTAAAAAACTAGGATATAAGCTCACAAATCGCTATGGCTTATTGGTAACTTTTTTTGCATTATTTACCGATTTGTCTCTGAGTGACTGTGTCGGTTCAATTCCCACTTGGAGAATAATTAATTACTATTCTCGGCGAGACTAAACGCGGTGTTGAACTCCGCATATCCAAGATAAAGTATGAATTTGTATAAAATATTTTTTTTGAATATTGATAAGAATTCACATAACCTTATAATAATATGTAATTGTAAGGTATTTTAAGTGAATTTAGATATATGCTTTGGAATGAAAGACTTTTTGTAATTTTTAATCTCACATAGCAGACGAGAGCCCTGTCTTGTATGTCCATAGTATGAAATGACATTTTTCCTATATAGATTGAACCCACAACTATTGAACCAATAGATTGAACCAATAGCAACAAACAGATTTTCCAATTCAATATTCGGTAATAAAAATTGATTGAAGAAAAATTGATTTGAGGACTGTCGTGGCGCAGAGGCGTAAGTGTATGTCTGTAAACGCGACGGTTTGAGGGTTCGATTCCCACTTGGGGAAGATGGATTTTTCTATTTCCATTTTCTTCGCTCTGGAAACTAGACAAAGCGCGATGTTGAGTTCCGCCATTCAACACGTAAAGAATGGCGGAGAAAGCAGCAACTAAGCAACGGAGTGTCTTAACACTAGGTTCTACGGTTCCTGCAGTTCCCTCTGCCTACTCTGCCACGTGCGAGATAAAGCGTGAAGCTAAAAAAAATTTTTTTAGTAAATTTACAAGTCAATGTTTTGGTTATTTAATTTAAAGACATAATCTATGATATTCGGAACTGACGACGGAAATCAACCCTGCAGTTTGTCTCTCCTCCACAATAGGGAAATTAAAATAATTAATTTTCTGGACCCTTTCGAATGAAACCTTAATCCTAAATAACCTCCATATATATATATATATATATATATATATATATATATATATATATATATATATATATATATATATATATATATATATATATATATATATATATATATATATATATATATATATATATATATATATATATATATATATATATATATATATATATATATATATATATATATATATATATATGTATATATATATATATATATATATATATATATATATATATATATATATATATATATATATATATATATATATAATTTAATAATTAATTAAAATAAACACATGTGATACGAACACAATATAAATATATTTATGTTATCGTATATTAAAAAAATTAAAGGTGTTCGATGCCAGTCGCACTTGTGTGAACTGTAGCACAGCTGCTAGAAAATAAATAATCTTAGTAAAAAGAGGTGAAATATATTATTACTTGCTTGCTTTACAGAGAAAGCATTAGAAAATGTACCAGAATTAATCGGAACTATATAGCTACAGATACTGAAGTTAATGAAAATGCCGCTAGATGGCGTTACATATAAGCAAAATGTGAATAGACATGAATGTGGTAAGACACTCCGTTCTCCGTTAAAGTCAGTATCATTATTCCCTATTCTTTTTTCATGAAATAAGCGCTAATGAAGTGCTAGTATAAAGACACTACGCTCTTTAACTTTTACTTATATATTAAAAATTTTATTTTGAATTGGAAGACGAAAATAGAGAGTGTTGAACTAGGTTTTGAGATGAAATTCACAACTTTTACGTGTATACCTTGACCATTTCTTAACAACACATAACTACTGTAAATAACTTCATTTAATAATTGAAAATTGCTTATAGATGGCGCTGCTAAGTGTTGTACAAAAATAGATATTCTTTTATGGATAAACTCTATACTAAATATACTCGCCTTAGTCATTCAAAATACAATACAGATTGTTATCCAATTTACAATAATAAATATTAGGAAGATATTCTGGAGAAAAATTATAGCCGAGTAAATTGATTACATATTATTTTAAGAAGAAATTTAAAAATATGCAGATGTAGACTACAAGATGGTAATGTTACTTTTAAAATATGTATATTTGTTGAAAATAGGCAGAGATAGAACAACATTTTGTTTTTCACTTGTAGTTTCATATAGAAATAAATTAATGAAATCTACTTTACCAGTTTGTAACCAAATGTTGATATATTGCATAATTTGTACCCATAATACAAAATTCGTCACAAATTTTAAAACCAATTTTCTAAATTACATGCGTTGTATAGAAGCATATATAAGGAGACTGATTGATACTTTCTATGAAACCGTCGACATCCATCAAGTAAGTAAATTTATTAAACATTAAAAGGGGACTCGCTGACGTTTGTTTAGATTTCTTTTATAATTAAGTCAAATTTTCCATTATTTACAATGAAAATACTAATAAATAATTATGAGTTCCATATGTGTAAGGTGGCTGGTAGTGAGTGTTTCTGATATTAATTTTATTAAGCTTCTTCTAAATCACGAACCCAATGTGCATCTGTTGTTTTTGAGGCTGGAGCTCATCATATTGGGTTTCAGACATTGAATACGCTTTACCAATATTTTAATTGTATTGAACAGGCTTCCTGAGTACTAATTGTGAGAATTTCAATCATCTTTTCCTATGGTCGGTTTGTCTCAGTCATTTCATATGCAGCTGACAATCCAAGTATAATCAGAATTCTCGTACGTAGTGCGATCGGTAGTAATCTGATTCTATCAAATTTGTATATGACAAAGATTAGGTTTTTTAAAAAAAACAGAAAGCAAAGAAAATATATTGGTTAATCCTTAGTCCTAAGTCCATCCATGTGGCTTTGTAACTTTTTTGTCCTAAGCAGAATTCTAAAGAGTCTTGGTGGATTTAGCAGACACCAGTCCAGGTAAAGGCGCAGTGAAGGTCCTTATAATTCGATTACAAGGCTGAAGGAAAAATCTAAACTTTAGTACTTTTAAAATAATATTTTTCTATCTGGCAAAAACCAAAATGTTATTATAATATATCTATTACATTATTCGTACATTAACGAATCTGTATCATCATCAATTTAGACTCAGTGTTATCAAAAAGCTCCAACATAACTAAAGAAAACAAAAAAGTAAGGAAAACTTATACAAAATAAATCAAAAAATCCAAAATATATGGACATCCCATTTTTTTATCCTCATTCCTAAACCTGGCAGGTGTTCCTTTGTATTTTATTTTTACAGACCCTCCGTATTACTATCAACACTATAAATAATAATAACAGATATATGCAAACAGTAATATCCTTGATTTAGATTTAGAAATGAGTTAACACTAGAGATAGTGTCAGCGTTCTTGCTACAGACATTCTTGTAGAAGTAGAGATTTTGTCGAAGAAGACGGAGCCAATGGAACAATTCACTACTCAAAAGGGCATCGAACACAGTCAATGCCCTTATGGGTAGACGCCGCTGCAACGCAACAGCGGAATAAAAGCAATTGTAGTTTCTACTATAACAATAAGACGAAAAATATAATAAAACGCCATGACTTCACTGCAACAATTACATTTACTTTCAGAATGTTGAAGTCCCTCTTTTTACTGTGCGCAGTAACTTGCGTACTCTCGCAGCAGAGCGGCCGTCGCGCTCCACCTCCTAAAACGCCTGCTCCCGTCACAGAACCTTTCCAGGAGGTCGTCAGCGTGAAGTGCGACCCAGTTAAAAACCTTTATTGTGGAACTTTAGACCCCTATTCTTTGGAAAGTGGAGCTCAATTAATCTTACACCTAGCAAGAGGTGATCACAAAACCAAAGAAGAGGGAACATAGTGTTCTATAAATATTATAGTTTTTCATTTGCCCAAGCTTTTTGTAACATACACTATATGATTTATTTATTTTACAAAATTTCATTATCACAATCATAATACGTCACATTCAGATTCAATTATCAATATCAAAATAATTGGTTTCAAGAAAATTACTTTATAATCAAACAGCAAAAATAAATCTCTTTGTTTACGTTTAATCCGCCATTTTGTTATAGTACTCGTAGCCACCATTTTGAATTTACTACAATACTATATATAATAAGAATAGGTATCCGTTTGCAGAATAAAGTATCTTTAGGAAGTGAATCAAGTAAAGCTAGCATTATTTTAATCACATTAACTAAATTATCAAAAAAAATATATATTTTTTTATATCGAATTGTACGAGGTTACAAATACCCTAAATAAAAACTCGATCAAGTAAAGTTAAAGTTCAATTTCGACCAGAAAGATGTTTGGTCAGCCGCTATATGACGTATCTACCATGGTGTCATCCTCACAGCAATGAATAGTACTGGATTATAACATGTTACTGATGTGCAGGGTAAAGAGTGTAAGAGAAAGTACTAGAGATAATCCCGCAGTATTTTAGGCCTTGCGGGACCCTTTCTGATTAATTCAAATATACATATACTAGAAATGTTTTACAATCTTAAAGTGTGCATTGAAAAAGCTCTATCTATATTTTTATTTTATGTTTTCACGCTTTATCCTGCACATGGCAGGGAATACAAAGGAAACTGCAGGAACCTTAGCAATCTAGTATTAATATACTCCGTTGCTTAGTCTTTGCTTTCTCCGTCTCTGCTTTTCGCTTTTTGCCTTGACATTACGTGTCCTCCACAACGCGCTTTGCCTAGTATCCAGAGCGAAGAAAATGGAAGTAGAAAAATCCATCTTCCCCAAGTGGAAATCGAACACACAAACCGTCGCGTTTACAGGTAAACGCTACGCACCTGCGCCACGACGGTCTATAACTATCAAACCAACAAGTGTGGAGATAGAAACAGCCTTTTCCGCAGTTGGCTAAATATGTAGGTCTATAAGGATTAGGTTTAGATTATTTTAAAAAATCAAAGTAAGTAAATTGTTTGATATTAGATATTCCTAAATTAAACTAAACTTCTAACATTAGGTGGATACCTTTTTGATTGATTATTTAGTAGGGAAAATTAAAAGACTTTACTAACATTAAACTAATTTTCTAATTATGAAACTCGTTGTGGACATAGTGGATGACCTTAGATAAATTCTACTATTTTTATTAGTTATCAAGACTAGAGTACAATTCCTGTAAAATACACACTACCTAATATTGTTATTTGTTTTTATTTATCTTCTAGGCTTTTTATGAATAAATATTGAGCGAGACTGTAAAATAATTAGCCAGTTAAAGTAAGAAGTTGTTGATTTTTCTTATTTCTAATAAATACTAATTATATAATATTGATTATTATTGTGAAAAAGTTGTTTTATTTTAATTTCAACAAAATGCCGTAAAATATGAGGGATTCAAAAATCCGGCGGAATTGAAAACAGTGCGGGATTGCAATCCCTAGAAAGTACACCGCGATCACAGTCAAGAAATTTGCGCATGTACCTTCCACCACGACCTCAATCCTACGTTTCACATGAAAGTTCGAAGTCCATGTGCACAATTTTTCAAGCAGCCCATAGGAAGATAGCACATCCAGCAGAATACTGACGAGGGCTGATTATCGTCAGTAGAAAACCCAACATTAAGGGAATATGATCTTTTACGTCTGGTACTCAAAAAAAGAATTTAGCTATGTCACCATATAGGCCATGGTGAAGACATAAACAGATCTACCCAAATGGTCAGTCTTTTGTGAACTAACCAATGAGTTGTAGGAATTTTGAATGCAAAATTCCTGCAATTGGACGTGTTGTACCACATCTGTCGCCAATTTTCAAATTCTCCGACGCTTTCACTCGCCAAACGAAGCCTAGCTGCTAGAAGCAATTATTAAGGCGTAATGTTCTCAATTTTTGTTATAATTCTGTTTGACAGTAAATACGAGTACACAGAAAGTAACTCCACTAAAGAAACGTCACGTGCAGTATCCGCGTTGATGTAAACTCTGATCTGCCAATAAACTGGTTACTAGTAGACTCTGATGACCATTACTGCGTATACATCTTTATCATACATATTTAAGAAACCCATTTGAAATGACCACAGATCACTTGCTACAACATAACCTATGCTATGCCTGCATTGTTGTATAACAATATGTATGTATTTATTTATGTATGTAATATAAAATTCGTCACTACTTTTGAAAGCAATCTTGTACATTACACGCTTTGTATATAAGCGTATATAAAAAGACTTTGATTGATATTTTCTTTCAAATGGATAGACCATTCAAGTGAGTAAATTTGATATAAATAAAACGTTTATAATTATATAATTTGACGTCTTTACTAATATATAGAATGGTATAGATAAAGAGACAGGGTTTAGGGTTTCTTTTTTTAATGGAAATATATTTAATACGTGGTCCGTACCCTTTTAGCCTTATAATATATTCTTATCAAAAAATCAATTATTTGACATAATATATAGAACTAATATTAATAATAACTATCTTTCTTCCACTTTTTTTTTCATATTTATTGTTATTTAGAATTATGGCTATGGCGAATTACATAAATGTATGTCCGTCTTATTGGTGTTATAAAACAAAACAACAATATAAAGTAGAACTGGAGGTCACAGTGATGGCAAAAAATGAGCAGTGAGTTGTAGCCAAAATGTTAGAGTATGCTTGCCATAATAGAAGAGCATGATCGCTACGGTATTATGCTATACTGGTTTCTTCTTCATTAAGCTCCACAAAACCAGATTCCTGCGATGGTCTGGTATAGTTATTATGGATGGCGGCCACTGTTTCTTTCAGTTCTACTTTTGATAAAGAGTACCTTGAAAAGCAAGCATAATATCCTCACATGTCCGTATCTTTACTTGCCTGGTGGGACTTTTGCACATTTTCTCGTTGTCTTCTCCACTTCTATCGCTTGTTCATCATGCCCCGAAAGTTTTATGCGTCCCAATAGACTTTCTACAACTGTTCTGAAATAGCTGCACGTAGATCTTGCAGGTAATTGTTTTTTTGTTAACTCTGGACCTTCAATTTCTACCGCCATTCGCTGAACGTGTTCTAAGCAACTTTCGGTGGTTGGACAAAACAATTATAAGAATTCTGTTTCTGGTAACTAAGGTCGTCCCTTCGGTTCTCATATACTATAACTTCATACGAAAGCCTTTCTACGTCCCAGTCGGTCTGCTACTTCCCCTCTGTCGCACTAAACCACCATAAAATCTAAGCTAACTATTCATACTGCATGTTCTTTTGTCTCGTTTAACATATTGAGCACTTCACAAGCCCGCATAAATGGCGTTTTTTATTCCAATCGAGCAGTATTATCGATTTGTTCTTTGATTTTAATATACGACAAGCGATGTCACCAACCGTTCTCGTGTATAATGCTTCATACAATTAGTGTTAAAACAATTATTTTCTCTCTTTCACCCTTTTCCTGTTAACGGAGCGACAAGTAAGAAAAAATTCTCCAAAAGGAATTGAACGATTAAGCACACTTCGCTTTATACATTGGATATTTCCGAATCCTAAAAATAACTGAACTCTCTATTTTTCGGTGTTGGAATATATTCTGGTTTAAATGAATATGAATTCAACTTAATAAGAAATAAAATATCGACAAATTTAAGCATTTATCCACCAATTCTGTTCAATTTAGTTCATAATATAATACCTGTAGTAATACACTTACACTCATCTTTAGGGCCATAGCACACGGCGTATTTTAAACGCACAGACGACGCGCAGATTACGCGCGTATACGCGATTCAAACGACATTCGATCGCAACCTTGTAATCTAATCACACGGGGAGATCATGAAACGCGTGTCTACTCCGCGTATACGCGCAGATACAGCGAACAAACGCGCTGTAATCGCGCGTAGCTTTTGCGTTTTGATCAGACTCTTCTCTTCTTCACTTGTACAATGGCCCGCCCCGCCCCCGCACCTACTGCACTCCTTTGTACGCACGTTTGTATAGCTTCAAACGCGCGTTGAACGCGCGTCAGACGCGCGCTTTTATTTCATCAATGTAAGGGCCATAGCACACGGCGTATTTTAAACGCACAGACGACGCGCAGATTACGCGCGTATACGCGATTCAAACGACATTCGATCGCAACCTTGTAATCTAATCACACGGGGAGATCATGAAACGCGTGTCTACTCCGCGTATACGCGCAGATACAGCGAACAAACGCGCTGTGATCGCGCGTAGCTTTTGCGTTTTGATCAGACTCTTCTCTTCTTCACTTGTACAATGGCCCGCCCCGCCCCCGCACCTACTGCACTCCTTTGTACGCACGTTTGTATAGCTTCAAACGCGCGTTGAACGCGCGTCAGACGCGCGCTTTTATTTCATCAATGTAAACGCAAATATCAGCGTCTACGGCGCCGAAGACGCGCGTTCCTGGAACGCGCGTCTTAGGCGCGTTTAAAAGACGCCGTGTGCTATGGCCCTAAACGCAAATATCAGCGTCTACGGCGCCGAAGACGCGCGTTCCTGGAACGCGCGTCTTAGGCGCGTTTAAAAGACGCCGTGTGCTATGGCCCTTACGCTCTATCGTAGCGGGGTAGTCAGAAAGAACGGAACGCCAAACGCTGCGGTCCCTGCATACCTTTGTCGCCTCATCTACTTTCATTAGCCTCTTCATAAATGCTCTCTGGGGAGTCCTCATGTTTGTCACGTGACCTTGCTCCAGTATCTTCAATACTGTGTTTTCGAAAGTATCTATATATCACTCATTTTTGCTTTGCATATATTTTATACCATTCTTTCGTCACTCTTTCTTTCAACGTGACGTGAATGAAGAAGAATGTGCTCAGGTGATTTGAGCGCCTCTAATAACAACACTAAAATAAAATATATAATAAAACGCAATGACTTCACTGCAACAATTATATTTACTTTCAGAATGTTGAAGTCCCTCTTTGTACTATGTGCTGTAACTTGCGTACTCTCGCAGCAGAGCGGCCGTCGCGCTCCTCCTCCTAGGACACCTGCTCCCGTCACAGAACCTATCTTGGAGGTCTCCAGCGTGAAGTGTGACGCAATTAAAAACTACTTTTGTGGAGTCATCACACCTGGGACATTAGAAAGTGTAGCTCATGGATTCATAAAAAATAATGGATGATTCGAAGCCAAATAAATATTTGTATTCTATAAATATTTTCGTTTTTTCTTAACCCGAGCTTTGTGTATCAGACAATATTTATTTAATTTATAAAATGTTATTATTTCGATTCAGTAATAATTGATTATAATAAAAATACTTGCTGCTAGTAACTTACTTGCAAGTAAATCTCTTTGTTAGATGTTGGGATCTAACCAGGAAAACGACTGAGTAGCGACAGACTGTATAATTTGTATATTAATTTAAATATATGTTAAGGGTGCTTCGTCGGTAGCTGCTGGATGGCAAGAGAGCGATCAGAATGATCACTGGCCAAGCCTTTATTGCCATTGACACCTATAGCTGCCGGCGAGAACCGTTGACAGAGGCTCGCATTGAAGTCTCCTACTCAGAGGAAGTGGGAAGATGCTATTGAAACTCCATGTGAATACTCCTTTCTTCGTTTTCTTCTAAGCAACTCCATCAGTTCCAGAAAAGACCTAACGGCCAAACTAGAGGTGGCTGAACCTCTTCTTTGATGAGGACCAGTGCAACCTCAGCTATCTGTCCAGTAGATTTGAAGGATTTAGTTTTTGTTGAATCAAAGACACATCTTCTGTATGAAAAGGACTCCAAAAATGCTGCTTTATCAATTCTATTCTCTCTATATTTCAAGACGGCTGATATGAACATCTGTAACTTAAGAATGTAGAAATGACATAAGTAGTCGTCCTACAAAAAATTAGATGAAGTATGTGCGGTGAAATTTTGTGGATCAGATGACAGTGGTGTGAGGGGACAAGATTTTTACATCGTTTCTATTTGAATCAGTAATGTTGCAATTTCTTCGTACGTCTAGTGAGTGAGTGACAAGTTACATTTTTAAATGGTATTTAGTGGACTTGACTGCCGCCTCCGCGATGCCGTTAAAATAAGAAAAGTAGGGAGGAGCAAAAGTAAATTTAATATGTTAAATGAAATGAAATGTTAAATTGTATTAAAAACTCGGACAACTTATTACATATGCCAATGAAATTTGAAATATAGTCTGACAGAATGCTTTTTGACATATCGCAAGGTATGAATCGATTTAAAGCAGCCTTATATGCTCTTTGATTAGATCTGTGATAAGTTCTAGGTATACAGCTTTAACTACGAGGCAAACAAAAATATACAAATAAGATTTTAAAAGCTCACACCCTTGCCCCATTTCGATCAGCTATCAATATTAGCCCGGCCCAATCAACAATGGAGTGAAGAAACGGAAACTCTAAATATGTCCATGAAACAGATGGCTTTCCCATTATGGGCTGCATGCTTTGACACTTAAATTTAAAATATTTCGTACAGTGCCAAAACCAATTGGGGCCCAGCATGTAACAAGCACTTAAAAAATAGGATGCTTAACATTGTATTCGTAAGGACAGGGAAAATTATCAAGTCTATCCTCCACAAAATCAATATTATCCCTATCAACAAAAATACTTAAAGATCAACAAAAATACTTAAAGTCTATTTTTACGAAGCGATAAATAATTGTTTTTATGTAATTAAAAATAATATTAAGATGAAATACGTACATGCACTTACATAAATATGTACATGCACTTACATTAGCCTTCTACAGCAACGGAGTGTCTTAACACTATGTTCCCACGGTCCCAGCAGTTCCCTCTGCCATACGGGATAAAGCGTGAAGCCAAAAAAAAACTAGTTCTATTTCTGTATATGTCTAACTATTTCTATCTTTTTTATTTTGTATATAATAGCTTCACGCTTTATCCCGCACATGGCAGGGTAGGCAGAGGAACTACAGGAACCATAAGAACCTAGTGCTAAGACACTCCGTTACTTAGTCCCTGCTTACTCCGTCCCCCCTTTCCGCCGTTTTCGAGGCATTGCGTGTTGAGTGGCGGAACTCAACGCCGCGCTTTGCCTTAGATGCCAGAGCGAAGAAAATGGAAATAGAAAAATCCATCTTCTCCGACTGGTGATCGAACCCAGTAACCGTCGCGTTACAGGCAGACGTTACGCCTCTGCGCCACGACGATTTATGTATATATATATATATATATATATATATATATATATATATATATATATATATATATATATATATATATATATATATATATATATATATATATATATATATATATATATATATATATATATATATATATATATATATATATATATATATATATATATATATATATATATATATATATATATATATATATATATATATATATATAATATATATATATATATTATATATATATATATATATATATATATATATATATATATATATATATATATATATATATATATATATATATATATATATATATATATATATATATATATATATATATATATATATATATATATATATATATATATATATATATATATATATATATATATATATATACGAGGTGTGTTCAAAAGTATCGCAAATTTTGAATTTTCGCGGGTTACGTATATTCGAATTTCAATTTTTTTGTGGCGTTATGTTGGTACTCATGTCTCTCACTTATGCCGACAACCTCGGCCATTTTGAATGTTCACTTAATTGTTGACAGCTGCTTTGCTTGCACGTGTTTTGGATCGTCTTCGATTTTTACCCATTCAAAAAAATGGATCAAAGAACGTGTATCAAATTTTGTGTGAAAAACGAAATTAAGTGCGCGGATGCATTCCGAATGTTGACTGTGGCATACGGAGAAGCTACCTTGGACCGAAGCAACGTTTATCGGTGGTACAAAATGTTCTCAGAAGGCCTAGAAGATGTGAACGACGAAGAGCGTGCCGGACGCCCGAGCACTTCAACAACAGACGAAAAAATTAATGAAGTGGAGAAAATGGTATTGGCCAATCGTCGAATCACCATTAGAGAAGTTGCTGAGGACCTAGACATATCGATTGGCTCGTGCCATTCGATTTTTATCAATGATTTGGGCATGAGACGGGTCGCCGCGAAATTCGTACCAAAATGCTCAATTGCGACCAAAAACAGCATCGCATGAACATTGCTAATGAGATGTTGGACTCTGTCCGCGACGACCCAAATTTGCTCCAGAGGGTCATAACTGGTGACGAATCGTGGGTTTATGGTTATGACGTGGAAACCAAAGCTCAATCATCTCAATGGAAGCTGCCGCACGAACCAAGACCGAAAAAAGCGCGCCAAGTTCGGTCGAATGTGAAAGTTTTGCTGACAGTTTTCTTCGATTGCAGGGGCGTGGTGCATCATGAGTTCTTGCCACAGGGTAGAACGGTCAATAAGATTTATTACCTGCAAGTTATGCGCAATTTGCGCGAAGCAATCCGCCAGAAACGCCCGGTTTTGTGGAAGAACAAAAATTGGCTTTTGCACCACGATAACGCCCCTACGTTTATTCTTTTTTTGGCGTTGCTTCGGTCCAAGGTAGCTTCTCCGTATGCCACAGTCAACATTCGGAATGCATCCGCGCACTTAATTTCGTTTTTCACACAAAATTTGATACACGTTCTTTGATCCATTTTTTTGAATGGGTAAAAATCGAAGACGATCCAAAACACGTGCAAGCAAAGCAGCTGTCAACAATTAAGTGAACATTCAAAATGGCCGAGGTTGTCGGCATAAGTGAGAGACATGAGTACCAACATAACGCCACAAAAAAATTGAAATTCGAATATACGTAACCCGCGAAAATTCAAAATTCGCGATACTTTTTGAACACACCTCGTATATATATATATATATATATATATATATATATATATATATATATATATATATATATATATATATATATATATATATATATATATATATATATATATATATATTATATATATATATATATATATATATATATATATATATATATATATATATATATATATATATATATATATATATATATATATTATATATATATATATATATATATATATATATATATATATATATATATATATATATATATATATATATATATATATATATATATATATATATATATATATATATATATATATATATATATATATATATATATATATATATATATATATATATATATATATATATATATATATATATATATATATATACATATATTAGCCTTCTACAGCAACGGAGTGTCTTAACACTATGTTCCCATGGTCCCTGCAGTTCCCTCTGCCCACCCTGCCATACGGGATAAACCGTGAAGCCAAAAAAAAACTAGTCTATTTCTGTATATGTCTAACTATTTCTATCTTTTTTATTTTGTATGTAATAGTAATAGACTAAAATTATAGATTTATTAAAAAAAAACAATCATTTTAAGATTGAGATGAGGATCGTCGAGGCGCAGATAGTTTGTGGGTTCGATGCTCACTCGGGGAAGATGGAGTTTTCTACTTCCATTTTCTTCGCTCTGATAACTGGGTAAAGTGCGACGTTGAATTCTGCCACTAAAATGCAATGCCTTGAAAGCAGGGACTAGGCGCCGGAGCATCTAAACATTAAGTTTCTATGGTTCCTGCAGTTCCTTTTGCCTACCCTGCCATGTGCAGGATAACGTGTGAAGATATAAGAAAATTGAGACGATGATGTCACCTATTATCTCGTAAGATTGTCACCAAAATGTAACCATAAACAGCATGGTAAGTAGACACACTAGATAAGTAGACATACTCTGTATCCGGTTCGAAACGGAACGAAACGTAGCGGCGTTACACCAGCTAGCGCTACAACCGAAGCGTGAGTGACAGCGCACCACTCACTACGTATTTTCACTAATGTAAATTATACAAGACTGCCTCTGCAATTGGACATGGGAAGGAAAAGGGAAAATATACAATTTTTAAAGTTTAGTTGCGCAAGACACAGGCTTTTTAAAAATAAACACTTATTTCCTTATTCGGGACACCATTCATTGCTCAGTTCAGTCCGCGTAAATCTTTTATCCAAGGTTACTACAAAGTTATCTTATTAAATGTGATAGCAATCACAAATCTTACTATGGGCCAAGTTGCACTTGAGTGCGGCGATTGAATAAGACTCACAAGGTCTCTTGTATTTATGAATAAAGGTGATAAATTTGATGTTATCAACATTTAAAAATCAAATTGCTGAATCACTGATACCAAAACAATTTCGCCGTTAACAGCACATACCAGATGATTCTTTAAACTTGAACAGTATATAAAGTTTGTTCATTTGCGTACACTGTAATTGTGAATTCTGTAGTCCTTATTACAGTTAAATGCCGGTTACTTTAAATAGTTTCATTTTTTGGACTAATCTATTCGGTTACCATTAGCATCAGGTCTGTAGATGCGCGATTGCGTTGCCTCTGTTAATGGTAATGAAGATGAAATTAATGTAGTTAATCTGTAAATCTGCCCCTAGATGTCGTGTTACGATTTTGCTTAACTCTCTCACACGTTCGTTGGCTCTTTTTTCTTTAACTTTCTTTGACTGAGTTAGTTTACCGATAGCTGCTTTTTTACGTGGCATTTTCACTTTATTAATTTCATTCAATTACCTGATGGGTCAATCTAAAGATCCACTGAAAATTTGCTTATAATTGGTCCAACCGTTTCCGAGTTTACCTGGAACACGCATACTTTTTCGTTTATAGTTATAAATTTTTACCTGTAATACAGAATTCGTCACTAATTTTAAAAGCAATCTTGTACATTACATGCTTCATATAAGCGTATATAAAAGGAGTTTGATTGATATTTTTTATCAAATGGTTTATATCCTTCATGTGAGTAAATTTGATATAAATGAAACAATTAAAATCAAATAATTTCACGTCTTTACTAACATACAGCATGGTATAGATAGCAAGTGAGAGGACTTACTGTTACAACATTCTGTTTCTCTTTTTCCACTTCATCATCTTACCAGTTAAATTTTTTTATCAATAAATATCGACAAATGTACAAATAATTACAGCGTTATTTACAATTTACTTCTTCTTCTTTCTCTCATTTATTAGAATTTAGATTTTTATATTCATATCACAATACCTGTGAAACACTAAAACGAAATGTAAAATAAAACACACTCACTTCACAGTAACAATTATATTTGCTTTCAGAATGTTGAAGTCCCTCCTTGTACTGTGCGCAGTATCTTGCGTACTCTCGCAGCAGAGCGGCCGTCGTGCTCCTCCTCCTAGGACGGCTGCTCCCGTCACAGAACCTTTCCTGGAGGTCTCCAGCGCCGAAGTGTGATGAAAGCACAAACAACTTTTGCAAATCTATAACCCCCGGACCATTCTGGTTCAGTAATAGAGGTTAAAATAATTGTGAAAAAGAACTTAATAATTATTAAAAACATATTTAAAACCGCGAATAAATCTCTTGTTAAGTCGGCGGCTATTTTGGTTTGTGTTGTTTTGTTATGTGTAATCCGCCATTTTGTAATGGTGGCCATTTTGAATTCACTACTTATAAATTTAGCAGTTTTACGCATTAACTAACATGGCTAATAAAAAAGTAATAAATAATAATAGATTGTTTATATAATAGACTATTTCGTTTCCCAATTTCCACATGAGAGCAAATGCAAAGAATGTCTTCCCAAAAGGAATCAAACGTTGTTGGACGCCTCACTTTACACATTAGAATACATAATAACACTTCATAACTAAATATCAAGTGCACATATATATGATATATAGAAGAAAAACAAATAAAAATAATTTAAAACTCATTGGATTTTAAAAATGGTTTAACCTAGCAGTAGATGGTATTCTTACAGTGATAAATGTGGCAAGAATGTAGAAATAAATTTATTTTTATTACTTAAACTCGTTTATTTATTCAACAGTGAAAAGGTATAAGATTCTTGAATACGAGTTATTAAACTCGTATTCAAGAATCTTATACTTTTTCACAGTTGCTGAGAATGGAATAAATATACATTTACTTACAAGTAATGTCGTGTCTCTGTTTTATTTTTTGTTCGAGATTGCCATCAGGATAAAAGCTATTCGTATATCGGCTTTGGCTTACATATTGGTATGACACATGCCTAACGAAGAGTTTAAGAATATTTCGCATCTAGGTAAAGCGCGGCGTTGAGTTCGCCACTCAACTCAATGTCTCGGTGGGAATGGAATGTCTTAACAATAGGTTCCACCGATACCATGCACCATCCACTTATCCACATACTTGCCAGTTCTATATGTGTAAGTGAGGGTGAAAATTATTAAATAATTTGCATTTGATATGCTTTTTCCCTTATAATAATGTACTTCAAAGAGGGCAAAGCCGTAGACGGTTTGCCAGTGAAACATCATTCATGTATAAACTGTGGTAATTTTTAATTTTTGACTGCACAAATATTTTCAATATCGGCAACATACGCTGAAACTGGTAAGGATAAAGCACATCGCTGATTTCCACCTATACACGCAAAATGTAACCTGCATGTTGTCAAACCCGAGTGGTAAGCTAGGAACAAAGTGTCTTCTGCCTATCCCGTCCTTGTCTATATTGCTTTATATGGAAAAAGCATGAAACTATATAATATTTATTGTTATCTCTACCGTAAATCATTTACTAAATACTGTTAGATTATCAGCATACTAACATCTTTATATGATTCAGTGATGTGCATCGATTTTGTATTTCATTTCATTTTTTCCATATTTTTGTGTTTTTGTACTTTAATTTATTAGTAAACTACTATTGGCATATTTTCCGATAATGGTATCAGAAAAGTGATTAAAAGTTTTAAGATATTTTAAAAACGAATGCATTTGCATAGTTTCTTCGGCGTAGAGAGTAGCGCGCACTAACACTTAAGATGAAATTTATTCAAGTGAAATGGCAGAACAATCGTTTAACGTGTAATAACTTTAAGGTAAGTTTTATACAATCTAAAGTTCCTAAGTT
Organism: Dione vanillae; assembly: GCA_037178615.1. Lineage (NCBI taxonomy): Eukaryota > Metazoa > Arthropoda > Insecta > Lepidoptera > Nymphalidae > Dione > Dione vanillae. Next base: position 575,016 of record JAZFAU010000264.1, read on the forward strand.
CAGTCAGTTCAATTTATAGTTCATAGTTATTAGAGTGGATTCATGTGTTTTTTTTAGCTTCACGCTTTATCCCGCACATGGCAGTATAGGTAGAGGAAACTGCAGCGATCGTGGGAACCTAGTGTTAACATACTCCGTTGCTTAGTCCCTACTTTCTCTGTCCCCGCTTTTGCTGCTTTCTAAATTAAAATGTTGGTAACTTAAAATTATCTGTTGATATATGTTATTTCATTTATAGATACTTTTTGTTGTGAAGCGAGCAAGGAAACAGATTTTTCATATCTTAACAGTATTTAGCAAGTGAGAAAATACCAACTTTATATTATATCCTACTTATCCAAAGCCTTTGACTGTGTAGATCATTAGCTTTTTTTAAAAAAACACTTCGCTGTGGCATACAAAAACCTCCTTATTATCTTATTCCTCTTAAGCCAAAGAATCCAGAGATTTAATATAAGTAATGTAAAATTGACTAGATCTTTCTTGAGAATGGATATACCACAAGGATCAGTACTTGGTCTCCTTTTACATTGCAATCATTCCCTCTGAACAGAAAATTTTAGTCTAATGGAATGCGATTTAGAGGGTGGTGGGGCAGAAAAAAATTTAAGGTCGATTAAAGCTAGAGATTCTCTGCAATATGTTTTTTTAAAGAAACAGGTATTTTGACAGTGGCTTCGCAATGTTATATACTTAAATATTTTACTTATCAGAAAAGATATTCATTGTTACTCCAAAAACAATGATAAATATATGATACAAACTAGAAATAAATATAGGCTTATCGCCTACAAAAAGTTAATAAATATTTTTAGATATTAATTATTAGTTTTGCTGAGGCGATGATAGCAAATTGTTCGTTTGACAGTTTAAGAGTGCTTGTAAAATCTATTTAAATAAAAAATATATTGAATTTGATATAAAGTTATACTCTTCACTCATGACAGCAAAATCTTAAGACTAGTAACACTTGACACTAACACATAAATAAGATTTTTTAAATGAAATCAAATATTGTCCGTTAAGTCTTGAGCTATTGAGAAACTATAATATTCATAGAATACAACTGTTTATTTGACTTAGAATCATCCATGTTTGAATGGCACCTTGACGGTTATAGTCCCACAATAGTTGTTTTTATATTCATCACACTTCACGCTGGAGACCTCCAGGAAAGGTTCTGTGACGGGAGCAGGCGTCTCTGGGGGAGGACGCCGACGGCCGCTCTGCTGCGAGAGTACGCAAGTTACAGCCCACAGTACAAATAGGGACTTCAACATTCTGAAAGTAAACATAATTTTTGCAGTAAAATTATTGTCCTATTATACTTTTAGCAAATTTTCGTGGTATGGTTTGATTACAAGCATTGCGCTCTCTATATTGATAATTAACTACAGCTAAATAAAATTTTAGTAATGTATACTGTTTTTCAAATAAATCAAAATATATTCCAACATGGATACATAAAAGTGAGAGATTATCGAAATCTAGAAATATTCAATGTGTAGTCATCCTTAATTATTGAAATCGAATAGTTTTCACTGTCCCCATTGATTTATTTTGATTTTTGTAAAATTAATAAAATTGATAAACCAAACTCTATAATGAGTCGTTTCAACATTGTGTTTAAGTGCGCTGTCTATGGGACACCTATACCTCTGGGATGAGGGTCTCGCTTTGGTTAAGAGACAAAATGAAAATAGGAAACGGAATATGTTAACACTAAATCTCTCATTCTTTCTCTCTCTCCCTGTCTTTCTATAAAATGCAAATAAAGACGAAGCTTTCTTCGTTTTTAGCTTGTATCAAATTTACTCACTTGAACGACGTCGTCTTACAGAAAATATCAATCAACGTCTACACTTTTATATATACAAAGCATGTAATATTAAAGATTATTTTTTAAACAAATGACGAATTTTATATTATAGTTACATATTATTATAAAATATCTTATTTTATGGTTAAAATTCATACATATCCACTCGGAAACAAAGCATAACTAGAATTGTCGTACAGAATTATAACAAAAATTGAGAACATAACTTGTTTTTTACGTAAATCGGTTATATACATAGTCAATTGAATCAATACTATGTACATATAAATATGAATACTATCTCATCTCTCATCATCAGCGTGACACATGACGTGATGTGCTTTAATGCTAAATTAATTGATTTTGTATTTCACTTTTATTTTAATTATTTCTTGAATTGAAAAGAACCTTTTAAAAGGTTAATTTAACAATCAAAAACACTTTGATACTGCAAGTATTTTCTTAATTTCTTCACAAACGGGCTTTTTCTTATATATAGACCTCAGTTCTTATGGCACCATATATATGTTTTATATGTTGTACATACAGAGAAGAAACAACTTAGCTTTCCATGGATTCACCGTGCGGGTGCCGGGCCCATCGTGTTGTAGGAAGAGGAGCTCCGAGCAGCGCTTGGGACTTGCGGCCCAAGTGCAGGTTTAAAGGGCCCCTTTAAAATGCATTAACGCTCACCTTCACTGTCCGAGCTCCTCCCACTACCTAACCAAATTTTGAATGATTCTACCAAAGCCGCCTTCGAAGTGCGTCCTAGAAATGAATTTGTGATAGTTCGAGACAGGCCGAGATCTTTTAATAAACTGTAGAGAGATTTCGCTGTTATACCTCTCGCTCCTACTTCAACCGCATATAAGCTCGCTCTAAACCTATTCCTGGTCAGTTCGTTTGTAAGATCGAAATACTTATTGAGTTTAAGGTGGTGACCCTTCGGGATATTTGTTTCCCACGGAACTGTAAGTTCTACCAGTACTACGCGTTTTAGGCTTCGAGAGTAAAGAAAAATGTCCGGTCTGGCTGACGAAACACAAATATCCTCAGAGATTCTATACTGTTTCTCATACGTGTCCATCACAAGTGTCCAATCAGGAGCTGGATCTAATATGGAGAAAGGCTTTTGTGTAAGTTTTTTATAAGAACCTTCTTTCACAAACTCTATTGAGCGTTTGCTGGTTGTTATGTTTCTCTGTGCTCTTGCTACTGATAGACTAACGGCTTCACGTATGATTTCTAGTACTTTATCGTGGTGCCGCGAGTATTGACCACTATCCAAGAGTACCCTACACCCTACCAGCATATGTTTAGCTGTCCCCACTGCCTCTTTACAGATTTAGCAAGATTTATCGGTAGCTTTACCCCATCTTACTAAATTACTTTGATCTGGAAGAGTCACTTGGAACGTATTTAGGTAGAATTTTAATACTGCTGGAGACCAGTCGTGAATTAGGGTGCGCCATTTTAAAGCTAAAGGGATATAGAATTCTCCTATAGTTAGCCACTCATTTTGCATTTCTAAGCTCATTGCGCGCACCCTATACTTATCGTTCTCGTCTTGCCGAATAAAAAATTTTATTATGTCTGTGTCTTGGACTTTCCTCTTTGATCCTAACCCTACTTTACTAAATTGTGCTCCTATCATAAATTGCTTATGGAATTTATCATACTTGAACAACACATGTATGTTTCCTCTTATATATCTATGTTATATAATATATGTTTGTTTGGATAGTTATAAAAATGATTACTATATCTTTTAGTTGACAGAAGCAGTTGCCTTATGTAATACATATTAATTACCAATGGAAGTAACGCTAAATACATTGGATAGTGAATGCGTAGTGAACGGCGCCCTGTCACTCACGCTGTCAGTGCCAACTTAGTGTTTAAACACACGGTTGCTTGTAATTCGCTTTTACATTTTGAATGACGGAACTCAACATCGCTTGTAATTGCCAGAATGAAGAAAACCTATGATATGAGTGAATGGATGAATGAAGTAATCCATCCTCCCTGAGTGGGAATCGAATCCACAAACTATCGCGTTTACAGGCAGACCTCTGCACCACGACGGAGATACTTTTTCAGAGTTAAAATTGTTTATTTATTAATCTTCGATGTCAGCCTATCTAGAATTATTATTAATTCAACTCAGTTATATAGCGAGATTGAAAAAAAAATGAACTTGAGAATAAGGTTAATGTAAAGGCTGAACGAGCCCTGTAAAAGAGTATTAGCTTGTAATGATTTCAAAAAAGGTGTGAATAACCTAGGTGTTAGCTATATTAATAAGTTTCAGTAAATTTTATCCAATTCTGTTATTTTTATAGAAACTTTACGTTGTGGTGAAATAAAAGACCCAGTTTGCAAAACCAAATATTTGTGGCGTGGTAAGAAAATAAGCTCAAAGTCATTCAAGACTATTTTAAAATATTAAGTTCCATTAATAAGTAATAAATCTCTTAATGCCGGCAACTGTTAGCTGTTAGTACAACTTGATGAATTTCTATCGAACTCGAATGCACCAGATTATTCCTATAATTTTCCATTCTTATATTTATACCTGCTTTATCTTTTTTAGTGATTCCTTTATCGTCATTTTTGGACAAAGTACGATATTTGACGCGAGCATCTGTTAGCGTATGTGATGTGGTCATTAAAATCAATAATGAGGACGGTATCATAGCTTTTCATGCAGTGTGCTACTTAATAACTAGAGTCGTTAATATTGAATGTTCTTTGTCGTCTCAGCATTCGCAACGCCTTCACAATGTAAGATATTTTTGAGCCTAGCTTAAAAATGGTGTAAGTCCATTTTCTAGTGTACCGAGAAATTTTAAATATACAAAGTGTCGGAATAATTAAAAAGTTAAAAATAATATCTCATTTTAATTAAAACATGACTCGTTAAAAGCCAATATCACGACACGGCGGATGAAAAAATTAAAAAAAATATATTTTAAACTGATTTCCAATATATTTTAGAAAGTTATTTGATTTTTTTTTTCAAATATATACATAGCATCAATAATCATCTGGTTCATCATTAGTGCTTTAGATTTCATGGCGTTCATAGAAACATTCAACTGTATTACCAACGAGGTGTTTATAATATTATATGTTGTAACTATAAACTATATAAGTAAGGTACGACAGAGACCACACTGTTGCCTCATACTTCATTATGTGTGAAGCTACAATGCTCCTAAGAAATTTACAAGAATCACAGTAATTGCAATTTTATAGTAATCATTCTAACTTTATACATAACTGGTAATGGTAAAGTTGGTATTTTTTTTTATAGAAAAAAAATTTGAAGTGAAAGCGTGGATGCACAAATGCTTTTCAAGTAAATTCAATTGGCTACGCTAGAATTTGTTTCATCATTTTTCAATTATATTGTTTAAATTTGGACATCGGCTATATTTTTTACCAAACCAACTTTTCTTAATTATTATATCAAGCTGTTTCTATACCAATGTAACGATTTCTTAATTGACTAGTACACACTGATATCAAAATAACAGGTTCCTAAGAATCTATTTACGAACAATTAAAAGTTTGAAATAAGTTTAATTTGGCTTAGGGTTACCATTTACAATTAATTTTGTCAATAAGTTAAAATTTAACTTTTTTATTTTGGATACTTAATAACTATCAACTTATATCGTTGCAGCTCTTGAACGGAATTATTGCATATTTTCTCTTTGTAATACAGATACTCTAAAATTATCCACCATAATATAAGATTCAAACTAGTACCTATAAATAAAGTTGCAGGATTACATATAATTGAAGTCAATAAAAGAACTTAAATTGACTTTGTTGTTTGTTTTTTTCTTTTAGATCTTCTTTCTATATACTTATATGCGCACTCTTTACGTGATATAATTTTATTCCACATACATAGTAATCTATTATATTTTTATCTTTATTGCTATGTTAATTAAAATATTGCTAGGTTAATTTGTGCCAGTGCCTAAGAAACTTTTAATTTCAAAGACGGTGCAGATATATACTATAGATATTTTATTTGTAGTATTGTAGTAAATTCGTAATCAGTACCCCGCCATTTTGTTATAGTGGCCATTACAAAATGGCGGATTACACGAATTACCAATATATTTAGGTATCGAATACTACAAATACAAAAAAAAAGAAAAAAATAGATACCATCTGAATAAAGTGATTTATATTTTTTAATACATACATATATACATACATACAGACATATCTTCACGCTTTATCCCTAGCGGGGTAGTCATAGAGAACGGAGCGCCAAACGCTGCGGTCCCTGCATACCTCTTTCGCCTCATCCACTGCCATTATTCCCTTCACATATGCTCTCCGAAGGATCCACCAATACATTCGATACTTTTCGAAATGAGGGTCGTCGTGGTGCAAAAGGCGTAAGCGTCTGCTTATAAACCCGACGGTCAGAGAGTTCAATTCCCACTCAGAGAAAATGGATTTTTCTACTTCCATTTTCTTCGCTCTGGAAATTAGGCAAAACGCAGCGTTGAATTCCGCCACTCAACACGCAATGCCTCGAAAAAAGCGGAAAGTGGGGACGGAGAAAGCAGGGAGTAACGGAGTGTCTTAACACTAGGTTCATATAGTTCCTGCAGTTCCCTCTGCCTAACCTACAATATGCGGGATAAAGCGCGAAGATAAAAGATAATAAATTATATGTTGTCTGTTATAAAATACTTGTACTTATTAAGAAACAAAAATATTAATAGAAAACAATAGTCGTGGTGCGCTTGTAGGTTCGAATCCCATTCGGGAAAGATGTATTTTTCTTTTTCCATTTTCTTCGCTATGGAAACTAGGCAAAGCGCGGCGTTGAGTTCAGCCACTCAACACGCAATGCCTCGAAAAAGACGAAAAACGGGGACGAAGAAAGTAGGGACTAAGCAACGAAATGTCTTAATACTAGGTTTATATGATTTACTGCCATGTGCGGGATAAAACGTGAACAAAAATACATTTGTCTATTCTCAATTATTTATTGAATACAATTATTTGGAATCATTCATGTCTTTGTTTGAATCTATATCTTTGAACTGCGCCTTCGACTGTACCTTTTGGGGTTACAGTTCCACAAAAGTTGTTTTTATATTCATCACACTTCACGCTGGAGACCTCCAGGAAAGGTTCTGTGACGGGAGCAGGTGTTTCTGGAGGAGGAGCGCGACGGCCGCTCTGCTGCGAGAGTACACAAGTTACTGCGCACAGTACAAAGAGGGACTTCAACATTCTGAAAATAAATATAATTGTTGCAGTGAAGGACATAGACAATTAAGTACTGTTGAATTTGATCTTTATATTGAGATAATGCTTTTTGTTTTATTTAAATTTAAATAAAAAATAAATTAAATCAATATGGAAACACAAAAGTGAGTTTAGTGATTTCCGAGATTGTTTTCTTCTTCATTGTTATTAAGTCATCCTTAATCGTTAACAAATGCAATACATTTGATTATCGAATTGTTGTCATAGTAATCATTCATTTCAACTTTATTTTTAAAATTAATAATAAAATTGATAAGCTTAAGTTATGAATTACTCCACAATAAGTTGCTTAGCGTCGCAGCGGCGTCTGTAAGAGCGCTGGTTATGGGATCGATCATAGCCCTGGGATGAGAGACTCGCTTTGGTTAGGAGATAAAGTGGAAATGGGAAATGTATTAGCACTGAATCTTCCCTTCTCTCTCCCTCTTTCTCTCACTCTCTCTCTCTCTCTCTCTCTGTGTGTGTATAAAATGAAAGAATTTTTTTTATTTTATTTTGTATTAAATTTACTCACTTGAAGGACGTCTCGTTTTACAGAAAATATCAAACACGTCCTTTTATATACGCTTATATACAAAGCATGTAATGTAAAAGATTATTTATAAAATCAGTGTGGAATTTTGTATTATAGTTAAAGTGCTCATTTTACGGTTGAGGCCGGAAATCTACTTGGATCGGAACGTAACTCGAGTTTACTGTCAAACAGATTTAATTATAACTAAAATTGAAAACACAACTCGTTTTTTGAGTAAATCGGTTATTTACATTGTCAGTCACCGCATCAGAGCCACTTAAGCTTATTTCGAAACTTGGAGATATGTTCATATTTACGTACACCGAATACGTACCTAATACCAAGATTTTGATGCCGCTCAATTTATTCAATAACTCCTCCTTAATGTCAAGATAACAAATATCAGCATAATCAAGAATTGGTAATAGGAGAGAGTTTGCTAACACAATTTTGGTGGGTTCATAGTAAGAAATTACGTAGCCTACGCTGTAGTGATGTAACGAATATTCGAATATTTTTACATATTCACATTCGCATTCGTAAAAAATTCTATGAATGTTTTGCGAATAATGATTATTAGAAAAATAAAAGTTTGAGGATGATAGTTTGTTATTAAAATCATAATCAATTTATTTTTTGTGTTTATTATACCAAAAAATAGTAACTTAACATCACGTTATCAATCTTCATTATATCTCATAAAAGAGTTTCTATATTGCAGTATAATCAAACAAAAACAAATTCTCTCTCTCTTCTAAAAAAGTTGTATCAACTATTACCTATGTTTTCAATGTTTTATAGTCATCTACATAAACAAAATGAAAATAATAATCAAACAAATCTCTATTCTCTTACAATAAACTATAATTAATATAACAATATTTACTAACTCTAATTGCTATCTTGTAATAATTAGCGCCAAATCTAAAAGAATTGATGTGTGATTTTGACTAATACATTAGTCTTACTATGACCAAATCGATAGCCAGACTGCACAGGATTTAAAAAAATTGTGTTTCAAAAAAAATATGTTTAGTTGTTTTTGAACAAGACGTTCAAGCACTTTTGATAGTAATGGAAGAATGGAAATAGGACGATAATCAGGAAACGAAGTAAAATTAGATTTTTTGGGTAGTGGAATAATTTGGGTATCTTTCCAGATAGCTGGAAAATCACTATGGAGTATGGAACAATTCAAGATAGTTGTGATTACGGGAGCTAACAAGTCTAATAAAGGAATGATCATTTTACGACTAATGCAGTCGATATCGACTGCATCCGTTTTAATAGCTTTAATATTTCTTTTAACAACTCTTACAATGAATTGATTAAACTTAATAGAAGGGACTTAAGAAGCCGGTAATGTGGAAAAATGATTTAAAGTGTCTAATTTATTTGTACTATCCATTGTACTAGAAAGAGTGAAATATTTATCAAGAGAATTGAGATTTAAGTTTTTAGAGAATCCTATATGCCTCCCCCAAGCCGACTGGTCCTCGTGGGGGAAAAAGACCACGACCCTCAAAAGACACATAAACAGAGATCTGATATATACATAGCTACCTTCAATGCTAGATCACTACGAACAAAAGAAAAACTTATTGAACTAGAACAAGCCATAAAAGAAATAAAGTGGGACGTAATTGGAATCAGCGAAATGAGAAAACACGGAGAAGGGATAGAAGACTACGGAAACTACATATTACATTACAACGGAGAGACACCGGGACTTTACGGCGTAGGCTTCTTAATTAAAAAGGAACTTGCAAACAAAATAGAAGAAATGAAAGGAATATCTGAAAGAATAGCAATCTTAAACATAACGCTGCCCATAGTTAAAGAAGAAAAATGGTCGATCATACAGGCATACTCACCAACAGAATCAAATAAGAATGAAGATATAACGAAAATTAGAAAATTCTATGAAGACCTCAACACAGCCGTCCAAAATTCTCATAAAAATATCATAGTCATGGGTGACTTTAATGGACAAATAGGAACATGTAGAAATGAAGGAGAAGAGTACACAATCGGTAAATATGGACATGGTAAAAGAAGTAAAAACGGGGCCAAACTAGTAACCTTTGCTATGGAAAATAAACTTAGAATATTAAACAGTTTTTTCAAGAAAAAGAAAGCGAAGAAATGGACCTGGGTGTCCCCGAATGGACTCTACAAAAAAGAAATTGAATTTATGATGTCCAACAATACTAAAATATTTAATGCGGGATAAAGCGCGAAGATAAAAGATAATAAATTATATGTTGTCTGTTATAAAATACTTGTACTTATTAAGAAACAAAAATATTAATAGAAAACAATAGTCGTGGTGCGCTTGTAGGTTCGAATCCCATTCGGGAAAGATGTATTTTTCTTTTTCCATTTTCTTCGCTATGGAAACTAGGCAAAGCGCGGCGTTGAGTTCAGCCACTCAACACGCAATGCCTCGAAAAAGACGAAAAACGGGAACGAAGAAAGTAAGGAGTAAGCAACGAAATGTCTTAATACTAGGTTTATATGATTTACTGCCATGTGCGGGATAAAACGTGAACAAAAATACATTTGTCTATTCTCAATTATTTATTGAATACAATTATTTGGAATCATTCATGTCTTTGTTGAATCTATATCTTTGAACTGCGCCTTCGACTGTACCTTTTGGGGTTACAGTTCCACAAAAGTTGTTTTTATATTCATCACACTTCACGCTGGAGACCTCCAGGAAAGGTTCTGTGACGGGAGCAGGTGTTTCTGGAGGAGGAGCGCGACGGCCGCTCTGCTGCGAGAGTACGCAAGTTACCGCGCACAGTACAAAGAGGGACTTCAACATTCTGAAAATAAATATAATAGTTGCAGTGAAGGACATAGACAATTAAGTACTGTTGAATTTGATCTTTATATTGAGATAATGCTTTTTGTTTTATTTAAATTTAAATAAAAAATAAATTAAATCAATATGGAAACACAAAAGTGAGTTTAGTGATTTCCGAGATTGTTTTCTTCTTCATCGTTATTAAGTCATCCTTAATCGTTAACAAATGCAATACATTTGATTATCGAATTGTTGTCATAGTAATCATTCATTTCAATTTTATTTTTAAAATTAATAATAAAATTGATAAGCTTAAGTTATGAATTACTCCACAATAAGTTGCTTAGCGTTGCAGCGGCGTCTGTAAGAGCGCTGGTTATGGGATCGATTATAGCCCTGGGATGAGAATCTCACTTTGGTTAAGAGATAAAGTGGAAATGGGAAATGTATTAGCACTGAATCCCCTCCTCTCTCCCTCTTTCTCTCTCTCTCTCTCTCTGTGTGTGTGTATAAAATGAAAGAATTTTTTTTATTTTATTTTGTATCGAATTTACTCACTTGAAGGACGTCACGTTTTACAGAAAATATCAAACACGTCCTTTTATATACGCTTATATACAAAGCATGTAATGTAAAAGATTATTTATAAAATCAGTGTGGAATTTTGTATTATAGTTAAAGTGCTCATTTTACGGTTGAGGCCGGAAATCTACTTGGATCGGAACGTAACTCGTAGTTTACTGTCAAACAGATTTAATTATAACTAAAATTGAAAACACAACTCGTTTTTTGAGTAAATCGGTTATTTACATTGTCAGTCACCGCATCAGAGCCACTTAAGCTTATTTCGAAACTTGGAGATATGTTCATATTTACGTACACCGAATACGTACCTAATACCAAGATTTTGATGCCGCTCAATTTTATTCAAAAACTCCTCCTTAATGTCAAGATAACAAATATCAGCATAATCAAGAATTGGTAATAGGAGAGAGTTTGCTAACACAATTTTGGTGGGTTCATAGTAGGAAATTACGTAGCCTACGCTGTAGTGATGTAACGAATATTCGAATATTTTTACATATTCACATTCGCATTCGTAAAAAATTCTATGAATGTTTTGCGAATAATGATTATTAGAAAAATAAAAGTTTGAGGATGATAGTTTGTTATTAAAATCATAATCAATTTATTTTTTGTGTTTATTATACCAAAAAATAGTAACTTAACATCACGTTATCAATCTTCATTATATCTCATAAAAGAGTTTCTATATTGCAGTATAATCAAACAAAAACAAATTCTCTCTCTCTTCTAAAAAAGTTGTATCAACTATTACCTATGTTTTCAATGTTTTATAGTCATCTACATAAACAAAATGAAAATAATAATCAAACAAATCTCTATTCTCTTACAATAAACTATAATTAATATAACAATATTTACTAACTCTAATTGCTATCTTGTAATAATTAGCGCCAAATCTAAAAGAATTGATGTGTGATTTTGACTAATACATTAGTCTTACTATGACCAAATCGATAGCCAGACTGCACAGGATTTAAAAAAATTGTGTTTCAAAAAAAATATGTTTAGTTGTTTTTGAACAAGACGTTCAAGCACTTTTGATAGTAATGGAAGAATGGAAATAGGACGATAATCAGGAAACGAAGTAAAATTAGATTTTTTGGGTAGTGGAATAATTTGGGTATCTTTCCAGATAGCTGGAAAATCACTATGGAGTATGGAACAATTCAAGATAGTTGTGATTACGGGAGCTAACAAGTCTAATAAAGGAATGATCATTTTACGACTAATGCAGTCGATATCGACTGCATCCGTTTTAATAGCTTTAATATTTCTTTTAACAACTCTTACAATGAATTGATTAAACTTAATAGAAGGGACTTAAGAAGCCGGTAATGTGGAAAAATGATTTAAAGTGTCTAATTTATTTGTACTATCCATTGTACTAGAAAGAGTGAAATATTTATCAAGAGAATTGAGATTTAAGTTTTTAGAGAATCCTATATGCCTCCCCCAAGCCGACTGGTCCTCGTGGGGGAAAAAGACCACGACCCTCAAAAGACACATAAACAGAGATCTGATATATACATAGCTACCTTCAATGCTAGATCACTACGAACAAAAGAAAAACTTATTGAACTAGAACAAGCCATAAAAGAAATAAAGTGGGACGTAATTGGAATCAGCGAAATGAGAAAACACGGAGAAGGGATAGAAGACTACGGAAACTACATATTACATTACAACGGAGAGACACCGGGACTTTACGGCGTAGGCTTCTTAATTAAAAAGGAACTTGCAAACAAAATAGAAGAAATGAAAGGAATATCTGAAAGAATAGCAATCTTAAACATAACGCTGCCCATAGTTAAAGAAGAAAAATGGTCGATCATACAGGCATACTCACCAACAGAATCAAATAAGAATGAAGATATAACGAAAATTAGAAAATTCTATGAAGACCTCAACACAGCCGTCCAAAATTCTCATAAAAAAATATCAGTCATGGGTGACTTTAATGGACAAATAGGAACATGTAGAAATGAAGGAGAAGAGTACACAATCGGAAAATATGGACATGGTAAAAGAAGTAAAAACGGGGCCAGACTAGTAACCTTTGCTATGGAAAATAAACTTAGAATACTAAACAATTTTTTCAAGAAAAAGAAAGCGAAGAAATAGACCTGGGTGTCCACGAATGGACTCTACAAAAACGAAATTGACTTTATGTCCCATGTTTCATGTCCCACAATACTAAAATATTTAAAGACGTGTCAGTTATACACAAACTCAATTTCAATTCGGACCACATGATGGTTCGCGTTAAATTAACTGGCCACCCCGTAAAAAGGAAGAGAAGATTTCATGATAATAGTCTACCTATTATGTGTACTGGGGACAAAAAGCTACTTATAACCAACCTACAACAATCGCTTTCTGGAAAGGGCGAGGAAAAACCAGTACCCCTACAAACGAAGTACGAAAAAACTAAAAATCTATTAAAAACAGAAACAAAAAAAGTAAATACAGAAAACAAAAGAGAAATCTCTAATGAAACTAAAAACCTGTTACAAGAGAGGAAAGTACTGCTACAGAGCAAAGAAATCAAAATAACCGAATAAAAATTGCAGAAATTAGTAAAAAGATAAACCAGCACATTGGAAAAGATAATAAAATAAAACGGCAAAATATATTGAAGAAACATGTCGAGAGAACTAGTGGAATAAAGGAGGCTATGAAGGAACCAAAGGATAAAAAAGACTGGATGATAAAAGCGAAAACTGAAAACGGGGTATATACTAACAAAAGACAAGAAATACTAAAAGTAGCTACAGAGTACTACAGGAATTTGTATCAAAGTAAGAACACACAGATAGAGCCCAAAATCAGAGACGTAATAGATGATGAAGAGGCTATACCAAAAATTCTAATAGAAGAAACAAAGAGAGCTATTAATACACAAAAAGAGACAAAACACCCGGAGAAGACCAAATTACGAATGAATTGCTACAAAGTACGTTATCAGTCATCGCTCCTATATTTACTGACATATTTAATGAAATTTTAGAGACAGAGAAAATTCCTACGGACTGGACCAAATCGACCATAATATTACTACACAAGAAAGGAGACAAAGGAGAAATAGGAAATTATCGTCCAATAAGCTTGATGTCGAATATTTATAAAGTTTTTTCAAAAATTATCTTGTCGAGAATCACAATGACACTTGATGAAAATCAACCTAAAGAACAGGCGGGCTTCCGTAACAAATACTCAACTGTGGACCATATCCATGTCCTAAGGCAGATTCTGCAGAAATACAAGGAATACAACAAAATTTATTATCTTGGATTTGTGGACTATAACAAAGCCTTCGACTCCATAGAACAGGAATATATTTGGGAATCACTGCGTAGTCAAGGAGTACATGAGAAATATATACGAATACTGCAAAACATCTACACAAAATGCACAGCTAAAGTCAGATTAGAAATAGAGGGGGAGGAGTTTCCTATATTGAGAGGGGTTAGACAGGGGGATCCAATATCGCCTAAGCTCTTTTCGGCAGCTCTGGAAATGATATTTAGGAAACTGGACTGGAACAGTGAGGGAATAAAGATTAACGGCGAATATCTGAACCACTTGCGCTTTGCGGATGATCTGGTGTTGTTCTCAGAGTGTCCGAACAGATTGCAGAACATGCTCCAACAACTATCGGACGAAAGTGAAAAAGCGGGTCTTTCAATGAACACCTCGAAAACGAAAATTATGACCAACTCATTGAGGAAATGTACTATTATAGTCAACACAAACAAAATAGAACAGGTGGAAGAGTATATATATCTAGGTCAACTGGTAGCTACAAACGACACCATGCACAGGGAAATTGAAAGAAGGATATCAAATACATGGAAAAGATATTGGTCTCTTAGCGAAGTGATGAAAAACAAAGACTTTCCAATCAAAGACAAACGGAAAATATACAACATGTGCATCCTACCGTGCCTCACCTATGGATGCCAGACGTGGTCATTGACGGAGCAATTAAAGAATAAAATACATATATGTCAAAATGGAATAGAAAGAAGTGTAATCGGAGTAAGAAGAAGAGATAAAGTGAGGTTACAAAATATAAAAACTATAACTAAATTTAAATGTGCAAAAAAGGTATGTAACACCCTCAAATGGCAATGGACGGGGCACATGTTAAGAGAGAGAAACGAAAAATGGACTAGAATGGTTACAGAATGGTACCCTAGGGATGGTGTCAGAAGCCGGGGGCGACCTACTAAACGTTGGGAAGATGACCTTAAAAGAGTTGCTGGCCCAATATGGATTAGAATAGCGAAAGACAGAGAGCAATGGAAGTCTCTTGAGGAGGCCTTTGTCGAAGGACAAGCTGATATTATTTAAATAAATATATTAATATAAACTTTTGTAAAAATGTAACTTAATCTCAGTAGTAAAGGCTTATTTTATTTATTTATTTATTTATTTATATATGCTTAATTTTGCCAACTCTGAGGGATTTGAGAAATTTCCAGACTTTTGCTGGATCATCTTCATCAACTACTGATTTATAGATATGACGTCGTATCTCTACAAATAATAACAACAGGTTGCAACGATTCCTTGCTCTTATTTTTAATTTTATTGTTGCCTCTGTACAAAAGGTGGAAAATAGGGACGGAGAAAGCAAAGACTAAGCAACGGAGTGTTTTAACACTAAGTTGATATGGTACCCTGCTATATAAGGGATAAAGCGTGAAGCTAAAAAAAAGCAAATATAATTGTCTATTTTCAATTGTTTATTGAATACTATTGTTTCGAATCATCCAGTTCCATGACTGTATAAAAATTTTTGTCTTTGTTCTGCGAGTTGGGCTGGAGTTAGTGTGGTTAAAGTACCACAAAAGTTGTTTGTATACACATCACACTTCGCGCTGGAGACTTCCAGGACAGCTTCTGTGACGGGAGCAGGCGTCTCTGGAGGAGGACGCCGCCGCTGCGAGAGTACGCAAGTTACTGCGCACAGTACAATTAGGTACTTCAACATTCTGAAAATAAATATAATTGTTGCAGTGAAGTGACTGCGTCTTTCTACATTTTTCACCATTGTGTTATTGTGATATGTATTGATATATAAAGATTTATGTCCACTCATTGGTCTGGAAATTGACTCTACAAATTCTCAAGTCCTAATAATTGGCTTAATATATATGTAGTATGTTTATGTATTAGGTTGTGATATTATTAGGAGAATAAAGACTTTTTTGTGTTTCTCTCTCTCCCTCCTCTTTATAGAGATAAAGGGGGTATAGACCCCCTTTATAGAGATAAAGGGGGTAGAGACCCCCTCTATCTATATATACAATTCTACATAAAAGGAAAAGGTATTTTAATTTATAACAAATTTACTCACCTGATGAACGTCGACCGTTTGACAGAAAATATCAACGTCTTTTTATATACGCTTTTTTTTTAATACGAAGCGTGTAATGTTTATATTGTTTTTAAAAGTAGCGACAAATTATTTACATATTAATATATAAAAAATCATATTTTACGTTTAAACATGTATTCTTCTATTGTGATTTATTGTCTCATTATCTCAAAAACACAACATATACATATATTACTTAAAAGCAGTATATCCTGTGAAGGAACACTCCTATAATAGAATGTATTATTATAATTTGTATATTATTACTGATTTAAAAAAAATGACAAATGAATAATATATAGGATTGAGGGCCGTTATGGCGTAGCGGTGCAGCATGTGCTTGTAAACGCGACAGTTTGTGGGTTCAATTTCCACTCAGAGAGGATGGATTTTTTAATCTCCTTTCTGGCAACTAGGCTAGCGCGTTGTTAAGTTTTGCCACCCTACTTGCAATGCCCCGAAAGATGGAGAGTAGGAAACGGAGTATCTTAACACAGGTTTCCAAGATTCCTGCTGTTCTTATTACCTAAAATTTATATGCGGCTCCTTCTGCCAGTGTTTTATGAACGCAAATGCCCCTTTGACCGAACTACTAGTAATCAGCAATTAAGTCAACACAGCATAAGAACGTTGTCTTGCATTAGTTGCGTATATATTAAGATCTCATATTGATGGAATGGAGCATAAACTTAGCCTAACTCATTTTTGTTTTGCAGAATTGAGGTATACGCGCAACCTATAATTTAGAACATCTTTAAATAAAGCAAAGTATGTATATAAAATTCTTAGTTATATTTAATTGTGGCGCGTGGCGCAAAGGCGCAACGTCTGCCTGTAACGCGACGGTTTCTGAGTTCGATCCCCAGTCGGAGAAGATGGATTTTACTATTTCCATTTTCTTCGCTCTGGCAAACTAGGCAAAGCGCGTCGTTGAGTTCCGCCACTCAACACGCAATGCCTCGAAAAAGGCGGAAAGTGGGGACGGAGAAAGGAGGAACTAAACAACGGAGTATCTTAACACTAGGTTCAAATGGTTCCTGCAGTTCCCTCTGCCTACCCTGCCATGTGCGGGATAAAGCGTGAAGCTAAAAAAAAAATTGTATATACAGAGGATTTTATGTCAATATATTTCTGTGAAATAGGCTTAAGCTTACAGCGCCTGTAACTAGATTGCAACGGGTGCCGTCATTCTTATGCTCCATTAAGAACTGTGTACTTTTTTACAGTGTCCAACAATGTTTTATATATCACAACTTAAAATAATTTTGAAAAGACGTGTGTATATAAAGAAAAATAAGAAAAGAAAAGTCCCTCTTGAGTTTTAAGTTTCTTGCGCCGGTTCTTATCTAGTCTGAAAGCATTTACTTAACTTTAGTACATCAGGTGATATATTTTATGAATCCCAAAACCCGTCATGGCGCATAGGCGTAAGCGTCTGCCTGTAAACGCAACGGTTTGAGGGTTCGATTCCCACTCGGGGAAGATAGATTTTTCTATTTCCATTCTCTTCGCTTTGGAAACTAGACAAAGCGCGGTGTTGAATTCCGCCATTTAACACCCCATGGCCTTGAAAAGGCGGAAAGCGTAGGACGTAGTAAGCAGAGACTAAGCAACGGAGTGTCCTTAACACTATGTTCACATGGTTCCTGCAGTTTCCTTTGCCTACCCTGCAATATAGCGTAATGAAAGCGTGAAGCTAAAAAAATTATTTTTGTATTGTTATTTTAAATAAAATTATTTCAATTAAAACAAGTCAAATTCGTTAAATCCCACGTTCATGCCGTTATTATGATAAGCTTTGATAAACATAATTGGGTTTATTAGATTACGTAAAAATTTACAAATTAACTTCAATCGTACATTTAGGCAAGTTAATTGACATCATAGTTAATTGACATATGTTATATGTTGTATGTTTATATTAATTATTTCTTTTTTTTTAGCTTCACGCTTTATCCCGCACATGACAAAGTAGGCAGATGGAACCGGCAGGAAATGTGGGAACCTAGTGTCAAGACACTCCGTTGCTTAGTCCCTGCTATTTCCATCACCGCTTTCCGTCTTATTCGACGCATTGCGTGTTGAGTAGTGGAACTCAACGCTGCGCTTTGCCCAGTTGCCAGAGCGAAGAAAATGGAAATAGAAAAATCTATCTTCCCCGACTGGGAATTGAACCCAGAATCCGTCGCGTTACAAGCAAATATTGCGCCTCTGTGCCACGACGATCCTCAAATATTTCCTATATATCATATACTAAATATTTCTTATCTCTATGAGGAAGGATTAGAATGAGCTATCATAAGATTCCCTTAAACATATAACTTATATGTTACAATAGTTGAGTTTGTTGTGGGCTCTTCTCACCAGGCCGCGCTTGGAACCCTCGTAACTTTAGTTTTATGTCGTGGAGTGTGTAGGTTTCAGAGGGGCTCAATTCGATATTTATTATCAAATTGAGCTCCTCTGACACTCCTCCGTTCGCTCTATCTGACGTACACATGTGATCATCTTAATAATTCTAAGTGGAAAAGTTATAAATAAATAAATATGGAATAACTGATAACTAGAACAGAATACCATAATGTAATAGCGTGACGTGGTCCATAATGATAAAGAAATTAATAGTCTCTATTAAAAGGAAGTGCAATATATTATGTTTTTAGTTAACTTTTTTAATAAATTAGATACTATGAGTTCTCTGCCTATTAATTATGAGGACATTGTACAGTAAAAAAAAAACAGAAGCCTTGTAGAATAACCAGTTTCTTTAAGTTGCCAATCTCTCCGTCTTTCGTAAAAAGAACGCTTTCTCTGAACTCTATGTCATACATTGTCACATTGTGCACAAAATTCGCCGCATGTACAAAATCTATTAATTTATGATTTTTAAAGTTACAAACTACACTAAGGGCAGAAGATAGCATGCTACAGAAATGCTATTGTTAGCTTCTCAGTAGTCGTAATAAGTAAATAAGAATTTCAGGCCGAAAGCAGGGAACGTAGTGTCTTAACATGAAGTTCGCATATCTTCCACCCATTTTCAATGTGATAAAGAATGTATGAAATGGTCAGCAATCGGACGGTTTCTAGAAGGCGCAGGTTCGAATCCTGCTTATTTTTTCCTGTTACCTACTTCTCGCTGACCTGGAATTACAAATTTAGAAAACACTCATAATAAAGATGCATAAATGTTTTTATACGAAATAAAAGTTTATTGAGGACCGTCGTGGCGCATAGGTGTAAGCGTCTGCCTGTTAACGCGACGGTTTGTCGGTTCGATTCCCACTCGGGGAAAATGGAAACTAGGCAAAGCGCGGCTTTGAGTTCTGCCACTCAACACGCAATGCCTCAAAAAAGGCGGAAAGTGGGGACGGAGAAAGCAGGGACTAAGCAACGGAGTGGACTTAACACTAGGTTCATATGGTTCCCTCTGCCTACCCTTCCGTGTGCGGGATAAAGCGTGAAGCTAAAAAAAAGTTTTTTTTATTATGCACGTTTAAGTTTTATTTTGTAACAATTCTTAAACACAACATTGGAATTATTGTTGACATAGGTGAAGTCGTCATGAAATTATTACGGTGCTCTCACTACGGGATATCTTTATCAGACTTTACCATTTTTTTGAAACTGAAAATATATTAATTATAAGTAACAATTTTTTTTTAATTTAAAAATAATTTGCTCCACAGACACTTGGTCCGTACCCTTTTTTAACTTACACTATATGTTCTTATTACAAATATTGATTATATTAATACATAGGAGGACCGTCGTGGCGCAGAGGCGTAACGTCTGCCTGTAACGCGACGGTTACTGGGTTCGTTATACGTTTTATCCTTGGTGTTATTAAGTAACAATTTAAGAAGAACCTTTTATATGTCTGTAAAGGCTTTTTCATTATGAGAAAATAATTTTAAGACTTATTATGCCAACTTTTTTTTTAGCTTCACGCTTTATCCCGTACATGGCAGGGTAGGCAGAGGAAACTGCAGTGACCGTGCGTACCTAGTGTTAAGACACTTCGTTGCTTAGTCCCTGCTTTTATATATATATATATATATATATATATATATATATATATATATATATATATATATATATATATATATATATATATATATATATATATATATATATATATATATATATATATATATATATATATATATATATATATATATATATATATATATATATATATATATATATATATATATATATATATATATATATATATATATAAAACAAAATACTATAAAAATATACACATAGTTATATTAAATCTTATCATACTTTAATTATTGCTAAAATCAATCTCATTATTGAAATAATTCTAATCGCTCACAAATTATAAAAGCTGTGTACAGTCTACACCAGCACCAGTCCTCCCATGGCTACCACCATGGCAACTGTTTACGTAATTTTGGTTTTACTGAATATTCATTCAGGTCTTACTTATCGTTTAGGTAAGTTATTTTTTTAGCTTCACGCTTTATCCCACTCGTAGCAGAATAGGCAGAGAGAACAGCAGGAATCGTGGGAACCTAGTGTTAAGACACTCCGTTTTCTGTGCATCGCCTTTTCAATTTATTGTGTATTGAGTGGTGGAACTCAACGCCGCACTATGCCTAATTTCCAGATCGATCAAAATGGAAATGTCAAATCTATCTTTCCCTTATGGCTATCGAACCCACAAACTGTAGCGTTTACAAACAGGCATCACGCTTCTCCACTACGGTCCTCAGATTTTTTATCTATTATTTATAATATCATACGTATTTATGAGGACCGTCGTGGCGCAGATGCGTAAGCGTCTGCCTGTAAACGCGACGGTTTCTGGGTTCGATTCCCACTCGGGGAAGATGGATTTTTCTATTTCCATTTTCTTTGCTCAGGCAACTAGGCAAAGCGCGGCGTTAAGTTCCGCCACTCAACACGCGATACCTCGAAAAAGGCGGAAAGTGGTGACGGAGAAAGCAGGGACTAAGCAACGGAGTGTTTTGACACTAAGTTTGTATGGTTCCTGCAGTTCTCTCTGTCTATTCTGCCGTGTACGGGATAAAGCGTGAAGCTATAAAGAAAAATAAAAAGATACATATTTAATTTGTGCCTTTTGTACTTTATTAAATTTTAAGCTATATCCCGCATCAAGCGGGTTAGGCAGAGGGAAGCTAGTGTTAAGACACTCTATTTACCTGAACTCAACACCGCGCTTTGTCTTCATACCACAACGAAGAAATGAAAATAATTGCAAATAATTTTTTTTTATAAAATAAACATAATGATGTATTTCTTATATTTATTTATTTATTTCACGCTTTATCCCGCATATTGCAGGGTTGGCAGAGGGAACTGCAGGAACCATTTGAACCTAGTGTTAAGACACTCCGTTGCTTAGTTCCTGCTTTCACCGTCCCCACTATATTATTATCGCCTATGTTTATTTTTTTGTTTGTATTTTCAGAGGAACAGAAATCTCTAAACCTACCTAAAGAGTATCACATTAAAGGCGAAGTAGCTGACTTAATCGCTGGCTTGGATAAGCCATTTGAAGCATGGTAAGTATAAAAAATATATATTAATCTATTTAAAAAATATAGTGACAAGACACTCCGCATCACACTTTAATTAAAATTTTTGGAATGAAAAATAGAACACTGCAATTTAATTCAGTAATTATTATAGAGAGTGTGGCTGTTACCGCGACCTTAATTTAAAAAATAGTATTAACTAGCCTCTATAAACTTGACAAAATTATAAAACAAGTAAAATAAAAAATGTTATTTTCAAA
Organism: Dione vanillae; assembly: GCA_037178615.1. NCBI lineage: Eukaryota > Metazoa > Arthropoda > Insecta > Lepidoptera > Nymphalidae > Dione > Dione vanillae. Next base: position 597,230 of record JAZFAU010000264.1, read on the forward strand.
CAAAATAAATAATTAAATTATTGTTCCAAAATAAAATGCCATTTGTCAAGAATGACGCGAGCGTACACTGTACTGTCAGAGCGGGAAAAGTCTCCTTCATAGTCAATTATAATAATAAATAACCATAGTTATTTAATTTTTTTGTATATGGCCTTGAATTATTTTACCCTATAGGTAGTTTTGACAAAGGTCGCGTTGTCAGATACAGCCTGTATATGGGCCTTATCTTACTATATTTCAAGAGACCTGCTTTCTTTCCTTTTAACATCTTCAACTCTTTTTTTTAGCCGGGAAATGCGTTTATGCAGACCGCCTGTTCACACAAAACGTGCTTTACAGGCGGTACTGTGGGACTCACCGGTATCTCCGGTACCATTAAAGCTTAGCGGTCAACTCTGTGATTTTAAAAGTCAACCGTCACTCACCTTTATAATATAATGCAAAATCTGAAATAAATCTCTTATATAGGAGGCCATCGTGGCGCAGAGACGTAAGCTTCTGGCTGTAAAGGCGACGGTTTGTGGGCTTGATTCCCACTCGGGGAAGATGAAGTTTTCTATTTCCATTTTCTTCGCTCTGGAAATTAGGCAAAGCGCGGCGTTGAGTTTCGCCACTCAACACGCACTGGCTCGAAAATGGCGGAAAGCAGGGACGGAGAAAGCAGGGACTAAGCAACGGAGTGTCTTAACACTATATTCATATGGTCCCTGCAGTTTCCTCTGCCTACCCTGCCACGTGCGGGAAAAAAATATTCTATATTTCATTTTTCTTCTTTTGTTTTTAGGTACAGTGTGGAACAGAACAAATCTCGTATAGATGTCTATAATGGCTTAGTGAAAACCTTTTATCATTTTGAAGATGAGGATATGGCAACAGAATATACCGTAATACTTTATATATATAGATACTTTTTTAACGAACAGTCTTGTAATTTGCTTATTGTGAAGACATGCCTTTTTATAGTTTCATCCTGAATTTTAGGCCAGCGATTAGCCATTGGGTCTCTAGTACTAATATTTTTATGATTTTTAAAGTGTTAATCCACACTTGCAATATAAAAAATACTTAAAGAAAATATAAAAATGTGAACGCATTTCAATCTACGCCTCTTGGACCTCTTGGACGGTTTCCAAGTGACGCGGATTCGAATCCAATGCATTCAAATTTTTATACGTTTTCTCTAAGTAATCAAACACGGTTCCACTGTACCGAATCGAATAGTATGATTTTTTTATAATTTTTAGGTACATCCTGTTACTAATGAAGAAGTTACGAATGAGATACAATGTGACAGAGATTACGTTGACGAACCACCCAAGATGTTGCCTTCTAGTAAAAATTTTACGTTCTCCGGTAATTGTTTACAATAATTTATAATAACTAAATAATATAGGACCGTTATGGTGCAGAGGCGTACCATCTGCCCTTAAACGCGACGGTTTGTGGGTTCGATTCCCACACAGGGAAGATGGTTTTTCCATATCCATTTTCTTCGCTCTGGAACCTAGTTGATTTCCGCCACTACGTTGCCTCGAAACACACAAATTGCCTTGAAATAGGCGAAAAGCAGGGACGAAGAAGCTGGAAGAGGACTAAGCAACGGAGTGTCTTAACACTAGTTTCCTAGAGCTCGTGCAGTTCCCTCTGCCTACACTGCCATGTGCGGGGTAAAGCGTGACGACTAGACCAACGATAAGAAATGATATAGGCTTAATACTGCAATTATTCTAATTTAATATCAATTCAATACTTATGAATTCTCTGTGTGCTACAAAAAAATATATCCAATTTTATATTTGTAATAGGTGAAAATATTTACAATAGTAAAGTAGTTCAAGTTTGGACGTCACTAGAGATTGATATGGAAGAGAAGAAAAAGGACGTTATATATGTATATAGAAATGAAGAAGGAGTTGATGTACCGGTTTGGTGAGACTAATTGCAACGTTTTAAGTATTTTGGTTTTTTAGCTTCATCTGTTTATAAAGAAGGTAGAGGCACCTTAGTGTCCAGACACTCCGTTACTCGATTTACTCCTATAATGACATTGCGGTTTCAGTAGCGGAACTTAACATCTCGAAAATGAAAAGGGCCTTTTCTCCACACATAGGAATCGAACTCGCAAGCTTCGTATTTACAGTCAGCCTGTGGGATGCTGGGCCACGACAGCTCACATCCCCATCTGTAGTTTACTATCCAAAAGTTCGTTAGCACAATAATTGATTGCTTAAATAGCCATCAATTTTTTTATTAAGTGTATTATATTAAAGATTTTTTTTAGCTTCACGCTTTACCCCGCATATTTGCAGGGTAGGCAGAGGGAAATGCAGGAACTATATGAACCTAGTGTTAAGACACTCCGTTGCTTAGTTCCTGCTTTTTTCGTCCCCACTTTCCGCCCTTTTCGAGGCATTGCGTGTTGAGTGGCGGAACTCAACGCCACGCTTTGCCTAGTTTAGAAAGTTAAACTTACTAAGAAAACTTACTCTTTAAAATTTTTATTTTTTTCTCATGTTTAGGAGGGAATTCAAGGTTTACAACGAATGGACCGGCGTTACGTCAAAACATAAAATATTACAGTACTTTGATTACAATGTACCGAATGATGATGAGTTGGATGTTGCGAAAGGTATTTAGAAAAATCGCTTAAATTTTTCCCTATATAGAAAGAATTTAGTGTCAAATCACTCCCTGTGCCAATTTGTAAGAATATGAGTGACAACCCCATTCAAGTAGATCTAATCCACGTTCGACGATGCTGTTATCTGTGACATTTTAGTGAAAGTTAAAAGTCAATGCTCTTGTAGCTTGAGTTAGGTTCTAATACAATTTGAACTAATATTAACGTCTTTCAATCTAGTTATGATTAAGGTATGATTATACTATACAACTGCCTCCTCCAGTACTTTGTTTTTCATTTGTTTTTAATCTTCTCCTCAAAATTTTGGATATCCACAAATGGATATTCAAAAATGGTACTTACTTTTTTATACATTCAAGTTTTATCCTGCTTATACCAGGGTAGGTAGAGGAAACCGCAGGAACCTTGGAAACCGCAGGAACCTTGGAAACCTAGTGTTCCTAGTGTTCCACACTCCGTTCCCAGCTTGTGCTTACTTAAGTTCTTATTTAATTTACAGTTAAAGAGTGTGAAGATGCTAAGGCAGTACCAGGACATGATCGTTGGTCAGAAGAAGATGTTTTTCACGGGTTTGTATTGCTTTATATTAAAAGAAATATAAAAGGCTTTTTAGAGCATATTGTATTGAATATGTAAAAAGGCGACAGTGACGTACAGACGATAGACAGAGAAACATAGCTTCCTGTCTTTTTTTTTTATAAATATAGACTTCCATAGCCGATTGTAATGAAACAAAGTTGGTAGTAATATACTATTTATTTTGAAATATTAAAGTTTAAAATAAAACACACATAACTAATGAAAATTATGTACAAAAATACGTTTCATCATATTTTCCATATTTAAATTGAAGTATATGCCCTTGATTCTCACTATTTAAATTTTCATTTACTTAAACAAATTAAAACTCGTAACTCGCTTCGCCCCTTTGATAAATTACACAAAAACGATGACAATATAGACAGCTTTGGGTTACAATAATGTAATAGCTTTCCTCGATAAATGCACGTTAAAATATATATATATATATATATATATATATATATATATATATATATATATATATATATATATATATATATATATATATATATATATATATATATATATATATATGTAGCTCTTTTTCTTTGTTCATTTTATCATTACTAAACGAATGTATTTCAGATACAAAATGAAACACGAAAGAAACTATAAAGGTGATGAACATGAAATGAGGAAATCAATCTTTAAAAACAGTCTAAGGTAAGTATCATTAGTACATTAGTAGTTTTCTTTGGCATGAACTTGAAATTCTCTCGCTTTTTCGCCTTATCTGCCCCCGCAGCATTTTGGCCAAAATAATAACAAATGGTCTTATTTATATATTAATCATATATCAGGAATATATAGACAGTTTTCATAGACTATGTGTAGGGTAATATAAATAATAGGTAAAAAATTTTCCATTACAATATTTTTATTCCAAACACAAATGAATTTACGTCATTCGTATTTAAATAAGATAATAATGTAAGGAGACGGTCGTAACGCAGAGGCGTAGCGTCTGCCCGTAAACGCGACGGTTTTTGGGTTCGATTTCCACTCAGTGAAACTGGATTTTTTCATTTCCATTTTTTTCGCTCTGGCAAATAGGCAATGCGCGGCGTTGAGTTCCGCCACTCAACATGCAATCACTTAAAAAAAAGGCGGAATGCAGGGTATGGTCTTAAGAGGTTAACCTATGTTTCCAAGTTTACTACTGTTTCCTCTGCCTACCAGCAGGGTAGGCAGAGGAAACAGTAGTAACTTATTAAGCGGGATAAAGCGTGAAGCTTACGTGCGCGTAACAACGATATTTATAAAATAATATTATAAAATAATATATAAATTAATAATGCAAAAGCAACATCCTGTATAATAAAAAAGTTAAATAAATAAATAACACATTATTACTAAATATTTCCATTTTAGACGTGTAATAGAACATAATAAGCAAAATCTTGGTTATAAATTAGCCATCAATAAATTCTCCGATCGTACTGATGAGGAACTGGCCTACCTGATGGGCACCAGACCCTCGGATCCCCTCGCTTTTGGAACAGAACCGTTTCCACATTCTGAAAAGGAAGTCAATGAGTTGGTTGAGGATCTGCCAGATGAATATGATATGAGGATTGATGGTCTAATAAGTGTAATTAAAAGTAAGTAGATATTTAATTTTTATAATTTAAAGATACTGTATACTGTGACCTGTAGTTGCAATGTGCAAGCTAACATAGCTTATACGTGATAAGTAAGGGATAATAGCTTTGTAACTCAGTTAATAAATATAGAAAAAAGCATAGGAGAAAGTACAGCGCCCTGGGGTACACCTGCATTAAATCGACGATTAGTTGAGTATTTTTCATTGACACGAATGCAATGTTGTCGTTCAGGTAGGTTAAGAAATAATTCATTCGGAGGATTCGAGCTGTAAATATTCGTATTTAAACTATTTGTGTTATTTTATTTGTTAAATTGGACGTAGACCGCACGGTCGTGGATTCGATTCCTAAGTAACGAAATACATAATGTCTTTAAAAAGTTAATGACTTGTGGAAAATGAAGTGTCTACCACGTGAGTTCCTTTATTGAATTATTTTTTATAATACATATTATATAAATGACATTAACGATATATATTTTAAACAATTTAACCGGATTAATAGTGTATATTGACATTTTTTGTGAAACCCGACGTTTCGAACACTTTGCAGTAGTCCGAGGTCACGGGTAGACTGAGGTGGCATTCGTCTGTCATTTGATATAATTATTATATCAAATTATCGCCAATGATTCCTGTCCCCTTATGTTATGCTTTTAGTTTTGTGAAATAAATAATATTATTATTATTATCACCCCATCTTTATTACAGACCAGGACTCGTGCGGCTCGTGTTGGTCTTTCGCAACAGTGGCTACAGTTGAAGGAGCCCTGGCTCGAGTAAACGGCGGCCGCGATTTAGACCTGAGTGAACAATCACTGGTAGACTGCTCTTGGGGGTAATCTACGTTTAATAGCACTCTTTAGTAATTACGATTTGTAACTAGCACTAGAGGACCATCGTGGCCATGACGGTTTGTGGGTTCGATTCCCAATAGGATAAGATTTTTTATTTTCTTCGCTCTGGCATCTAGGCAAAGCGCGGCATTAAGTTCCGCCACTCAAGACGCAATGCCTCGAAAGGCGAAAAGCAGGGAACGGATTGCCTTAACACCAGGTTCCCAAAGTTCCTGGATTCCTTCTGCCTTCTCTGCCATGTGCGGGATAAGCGTGAAGCTATAAAAACTTGCAATATTACGTGTCTTTGATGTAGAAATATCGTAAAATTATAACATAAAATCGTAATTAGCCCCAAAGATGCTTTTTGCTCAAATGTGCCTAAAGAAAGCCTTTCTTACATTGCTTATAGACCGAACTAAGCATAAAGAATAGACAAAAGACCTACAACAGTGAATATAACAGTACCTGTTTAATAATATATAATAATTCAAAACAAAATATAATATAATAAATATATAATATAATAAAAATAAATATTTATTAGTTTCTCCAACATGGGCTGTGGAGGAGGTTTCATCCCTGAAACATACAAATACGTTCTCAAGCACGGTATACCTATGGAGAGCGACTACGGAAATTATTTAGCATCTGTAAGTATAAAACTACTACTAAAAAGTAGAGGACCGTTGCGGCGCAGAGGCGTAGCGTTTGTGTGCTCGACGGTTTTTGGGTTCAATTCTCTGTAGGGGAAGATGGATTTTTCTGTTTCCACTTTCTTCGTTCTGGTAACGAAGCAAAGTGCGGCGTTGAGATCCGCCACTCAACACGCAATGCCTCGAAAAATGCTCAAAGCAAGGAACGGAGTGCCCTGCCCCCTGACTACCACGCTATTTGCGGGATAAAGCGTGAAGCTATATAAAAAAAACCGGTCAAGTGCGAGTTGAACTCGCGTGGAAAGGGTTCCGTACACAATATAGTGAAATATTTCCACTGAAAACCTATTTTCCCTAAAAACATTTTTTATCGAATTTACTATTTAATTTTCCATTTATGATTTCCTTATAGGTTTTCCTGTAATCTACAAGCCATAAATTTTATTCAGTAATTTATTCAAATTTTTCGGCCCAGTAGTTTCGGAGATTAGGGGGAGGGGGGGGGGGGTGATGGTCAATTTTCGGCTTTTTTCATGAATATCATCGAAACTATTTATTTTAAAAAATTAAAAAAAATATATTCGAGTTCCTGATAACAAGCCCTTTTATTTGATACTCAGTAGGGCTCGCAATTTTTTTTTAATTACCTAATTTATCCCCCGATAATTACCCTTATTTCAAAAAAATATTGTTTACGTTACACATCCGTGTTCGGGTCAGGGCATTACACCATCCTGCCAAATTTCACTTGATTCGGTCTAGTAGATTCAGAGAAAATTGGCTGTGACAGACGGACGGACAGGAACACGAGTGATTCTATAAGGGTTCCGTATTCTATTTTTGTACGGAACCCTAAAAACACTAAATAAATATATAAAAAAATGCTTATTTATTAATGATATTTATGAATCTATAGGTATATAATATATACATATATATGTTTCTCTTCTAATATATGTTGACAGGATGGTAACTGCAGTTTAAGGAACATGAGCGACGTCTACCGCATCAAGGGCTTCGCCCGCGTGCCTCCGATGAGCGTGAATGCTATGAAAGTAGCTCTATACAAATACGGTCCAGTCACTGTTACAATAAACGCGACACCTCTAAAGGACTATTCTAGTGGAGTCTTTTACAATTTGGGATGGTACGTTGAATATTATACAGATTTTGTTGGAAATTAGTATTTTTTTCTTTTTTTCTTTTTTTATTATTTTTTTGGTAGACAGAGGAACTTAGTGTTATGACATTCGGGAAACGGAGTACCTTGCTGTGTGATTTTTTTTTAATTTAGAAGTATTTAGAACACTGTTCTGTGTTTTTTTGTAAGAGCAAGGATATGAAATAATTTCCCTCGTATTTACACTGAGACGCTGCCGCTGTACCAAGACGACTTCTGTGTTTATCTTGACATTAAATATCTCCTGATATTTTACTGTTGATCGTTTTATAAAAAGTAATTGTTTTGTAAAAACTACGACTTGAAGTCCTATTAAGTTAGCAAGGTGTTTTCTCCTCCCTTGACAAAAATGTCGTAGTACTCGCTAGACTTATTATGTATGAGTTGACTGCCTTGTTGTCAATTTGTCCACCATTTGATAAGAATTTGAAGTAGACCTAATAAAGACTAATTTATAAAATTAGTAAATTAGTAAATTAAAAAATTAGTTAATTATTAAATATATATATATATATATGTATATATATATATATATATATATATATATATATATATATATATATATATATATATATATATATATATATATATATATATATATATATATATATATATATATATATATATATATATATATATATATATATATATATATATATATATATATATATATATATATATATATATATATATATATATATATATATATATATATATATATATATATATATATATATATATATATATATATATATATATATATATATATATATATATATATATATATATATATAATATATATATATATATATATATAATATATATATATATATATATATATATATATATATATATATACATATATATATATTGCAAGCGATTCGAGATCAGCTTAACGCGCTCCAGCGAGGCTTTGCTCAAAAAATCTGCAAAGCATACAGGACGGTGTCTTTAACATCCGCACTGTCTCTATCTGGACTGTTGCCACTGGATATAAGAATTAAGGAATATGCGAGTCTTTACAGGGTTAAGAAGGGACTCTGTAATGATTACCTTCCACCTGGAAAGGAGCTTGATGTCGAAGAGAACCGTCTATTCCAGCCACATCCATCAACACAGATAGCAATAGATTTCGAACTGCTTGAGGACTTAAATCCAGAGACCATCAGTCTGCACCATATTGAGGGCGCCCAGATTTTTACTGATGGCAGTAAAATTGAGGGAAAAGTTGGAGCAGCCCTATCCAGATGGGAGGGAGGAAAAGAGACCAGTAGCGAAACATTCAGCTTAAATCCGAATTGTTCAGTCTTCCAGTCTGAACTATACGCTTTAACTAGGGCAATTCAAAACGTCGCATCTAGTAAAGATCAAATAGTTAACATTTTAAGTGACTCCAGATCAGCACTGGAATTGTTAAGAAAACCAAATTCAGGCCACACCCTGGTAAGAGTAATAAGAGAAAACATAAAGAAAATAAAAACAGAAGGGAGACGTATTAGACTGTTTTGGCTCAGAGCACATGTGGGTATTGAAGGGAATGAACGCGCAGACGAACTGGCTAAAACAGCGGCACTCACTGGCACAACTCAAGATTATGACAAAATTCCACTGTCATACGTCAAAGGAATCATCAGAGAAGAATCTGTACGTATATGGCAAGACAGATACGAAACGTCACAGACAGGTTCAGTTACAAAGAAATTCCTCCCAGATGTGAGGCTGGCATTCACTGTAGCGGGGGCAGCGGTTCTTACACCGTGGCACGTGCAAATGCTGACGGGTCACGGTGGCATTTCTGAATACTTATACCGATTTAAGCTCAAAGATTCTCCATTTTGTGAATGTGATCCAGAAAAAAATGAATCAGTTATGCACATTGTGCTGGAATGTCCAAGATTTGCTGTCTACCGGTTCGAGCTTCAAGCGCAAATCCACAAAGAGCTATCAGAGGCTAATCTGCCAGCTATAATGGAGGATCCTAACTCTCGAAAGGTTCTACTTGCCTATGCCGAAATAGCTTTTAGAATTGCATGTAGTCGGAACAGCACCAGAAATTGCACACAAGAAGGCTCACATGCTCTACGTACGCTTATAACACAAGCAAGCACGAATCCACAACAACACACGAAACATCAAAACCAGCAATGTGGAAATCCAGATAAAACTAGCTACTTACTGCAACAGGCTCAAATCGGGAAACCAGGATTAAAGACCATAAGTGTGGCTCTTTTCATGGGAAAAAACACTGAAAGGTTGGGCATAAGTTTCTGCCGCCCTAGAAATCATAAATACATCTCGATTTCACCTGGCCTGGCTGTTCTATTGAATGGGAGTACTAGCAAAACTGCAATTAGACGCAAAATTTATGAAGCACTACCCGCGAGAATGGTCGGCGATATCACCTGTCGTGTAGTAAAATCCAAAAACTAATAATACTGCTCGATTGGAATGAAAAAACGCCATTTAAGTGGGCTTGTGAACTGCTCAATTTGCTAAGTGAGACAAAAGAACAAGGAGAACGAATAATTAGCGTAGACGCCATGGTGGTTGAGTACGAGAGAGGGGAAGTAGCAGACCGACTGGGTTGTATAAAGGCTTCCAAACAGCATGAGGTTATAGTATATGAGGACCGAGGGGAAGACCTTAGCTATCTTAAGCCTGCTCATTTAAGCGTCCAAATGGAGTCCTCACCATTGCTTTGTACGATCACTGAAAGTGGCTCAGAACGCGTTCAACGAATGGCGGTAGAAGCTCAAGATAATAGTCCAGACTTGACGAAGAAACAACTAGCGGCAAGATCCATGCGTGGCTCCTTCAGAACTATTATAGGGAGCCTATTGGGTCGAAGGAAACTTCCAGCGCAAAATGAGCAAGCGACGGCAGTGGAGAAGTTCACAAAACAGTCTGCAAAAGTCTCACCAGTAAAAACCCGATCAAAACCAACAAAGGCAGCAATGGAACAGGTAGAATCACCAAACCTAGTACAAATACGAGAACAGAATGACCACTATAAAAATGCTGTTCTTGAATTTCTTGCCGTCTTAAAGGCCACAATGCAAGTTAAGTTACGGACGTGCGAGGATATTATGCTTGCTTTTCGAGGTGGGTACTCTATACTGGGAGTAAAACTAAAGGAAGCAGAAGCCGCCATATATGATAACAGTAACGGTCAGATCATCGCGGGAATTATGAAGGGTAACTATATGGCAGCATACAGTGCAACATCTAGTTTTGTCGAACTGAATGAAGAGGACACCAGTACAACAGGATACCTCAAGTTTGACACATCTGCCAATGATCCTATAGTAGTTACCGCTAAGTGCACGCGGATAATGCTGGAGGGTAGAATGCTTGAAAGAGCTAAATATCTAGATAGCACTCTGGACTCCGCATATCAGCGTCCGTGGAAGGTCCCCAAGATAAAATGGATCGATGGTGTTCCTGGATGTGGCAAAACATCTTGGATAGTCAAGGAATTTAATTTAGAAAAAGATATAGTCGTTACTAGTACTACAGAAGCAGCTAATGAACTTAGAGAGAGGTTGTCGAAACGTATAGGGAATTTGGTTCAAAGTAAAATCCGCACTATGGCGTCAATACTGGTGAACGGTGCACAAGGAGGATCACAAAAGTGCAATCGTCTGATAGTCGACGAGGCCCTTATGAACCACTTTGGTTCAATAGTACTGGCAAGCATTTACTCAGAGGCTGACGAAGTACTTTTAATAGGAGACCTAAACCAACTACCCTATATAGATCGAGATAACCTTTTTGAAATGTTTTACCGAAGACCATCACGAATTCTCAGCATAAGTGAGAAGCTGTTGTGTACTTATAGAAGTCCCATGGACGTTGCCTACGCTTTACGAGAAGTATATCCTGGCATATACTCTTCAAAAAGGGCAATACATTCCCTTTTTACAAAAAACATCAAGCTGACGCCAATGTCCGGGGATCTTAAAAACACTCTATACCTGACTTACACACAAGAAGAAAAAGAATCTCTGATTAGCCAAGGATGGGGAAAAGAAACAGGTTCGAAGGTTCTGACGATTCATGAGGCTCAAGGCCTGACCAGCGAGACTGTTGTAGTTATTAACAGCAAATCGGTCAAGCTGCAGCTACATGATAGTGTCTCGCATGCGGTCGTAGCAATATCGCGACACACCAACAGCTGCACCTACTATAGCGAGGGCAAAGACGATGCAGTCATGAGACTAATTCGTAATGCGATGGGTGCAACAACTAAAAGCATTGTGGAGTACAACTTGAAGATGGCCATGAAAGACAGGAACGCAGCGGTCACAACTTCAATTATAGCGGACATGCCCTAATATTTATGATATAAGTCGCATCAAAGCTTAGTTTTTGTCATTATTGTGTAACACTATCAAGTGACGTTAATTTATTATAAAATTTAATTTTATTTAACCAAGGATAAAACGTATAGACTTGTGTAATTCGCTTATCATAGCCTTAGTTCTAAGTAATATTAAATATAAAAAAAAATGTAAAGATTATTATAGATGTTCATTATGATAAATATTAATTCTATGTATTAATATAATCAATATTTGTAATAAGAACATATAGTGTAAGTTAAAAAAGGGTCCGGACCAAGTGTCTGTAGAGCTAATTATTTTGAAATAAAAAAAAAAAAAAAAATATATATATATATTATATATATATATATATATATATATATATATATATATATATATATATATATATATATATATATATATATATATATATATATATATATATATATATATATATATATATATATATATATATATATATATATATATATATATATATATATATATATATATATATATATATATATATATATATATATATATATATATATATATATATATATATATATATATATTTACAGTAATAGCGGACACACAAACCACGCTGTGACAGTAGTAGGATATGGTACGAGGGACAGTGGCACATACTGGATAGTGAAGAACTCCTGGGGCGAGGACTGGGGTCAGGATGGATATATACTCATCTCGGCTACAAACAACAACTGTCATCTACTCGAAGATCCTTTCTACCCAATAGTATAATTGTAATATTATTTATTTAATAAATTAACGTGCAATCAAACTTTGATTGTTTTATTACAAAAGTTGTATATAATATTTTTATAATTTTTAAAGAGATAGATTTGAAAAAAAATACTTAAAGAAGTTATATTATATATATAATAAAATATATTATAAATATGAACGCAGCTGGATTTGAACCCGCTTCTCCTGATTCACTTTATTTATAATTACAAATTGATAAAATTAATAATGAAAGTAAAAAAGATAAATCTAAGAAATCTCTTGAATAAGTAAGAGATATTATTCATAAAATGAATGAAACCAAACGAATTTCGGCAAACTATTTATAAACTCTACTCTCTGTTATCTTTAGAAATACCCATAGAAGAATATTATGTTTTTTAAATATCGGTATAGATATATTACCGGTACAAGATACTCGCTAAAAGTAGGCAGAGAGAACTGTAGGAAACGTGAAAACCTAGTGTTAAAATACTCCGTTCTCCGCGCAATGCCTTTTGAGGCATTGAATTGCGGAACTTAACACTGCGTCTGCCTAGTCAGAACCAAGAAAATGGAAATTAAATAATTCATTCACTGTAGATTCAGTTCCCGCTCGAGTTAATATATTATAGAGTAATACATAATACATATACATATAATTTTAAATATAGTGATAATTTATTATATTTCATCATCCAATACGGAAGAACTCATGTGAAACACTACCACTTTCAGTAACACTGCCGCAAAAATTATTTTTGTCCAGATCGCATTTAACACTAGAGACCTCTACAAAGGCCTCAGTAATGGGCACCGGTGTTTTGGGCGGAGGTGCGCGCCGCCCGCCCTGAGATAGCACGCAAGTTATCAAACACAGCACCAGGATAACCTTCAGCATTCTAAACATATATTAAAAGTTTTAATATTAAAATATATTAATAGTCTATAATAATCACAGCGGATTCGCTTCGGTCACTCAATGTATCTTTTATCCGCTCTGGTCAAACAAAGCGCGGCGTTGACCTCCACCAGTTTCCATCTGGTAATGTACCGGTTATGCCTTGCCATGCGGGTATGAGAAAATACAAACACTTACGTTTAGTTTTCCAGTGAAGATTCAACTGAAGTAATATTCAAACTGTCTTCTATGTAATACTTATATTATTGTAATATATTGATTGTATATTTTATTATATATTTATGCTTTGTGTAACCTATTTTCATTTATTTACAGTTTCTCACATTTTGTAGCAGAAGCGTGCAAAATAAGTTGATTTTTTAAAGAAAATCGATTTTAAGTAATTTATTTGTACATAATGTATTACTATAAAATCATACTACATATATGTATGTCTGTAAATCGCAATTATAATATACAATTAATTTATTGTAATCTTTGAAATAGTGCACCCTAATTCATGATTAGTGTGCTGCTTAAATTTGATCTGAATGCGTTAAAGATCAAGAAAATTTACTATATTGTTGTGAAACTACCTGTAAATCTTGTTACATCTATATATAGACAGTATCATAAGTTAGTGTTCAATTCTCGTGGCATCATGATAAGATACTAGAAATCGTAAGTGAAGCCGTAAGCATCAAAAACTCAATAGAGTTAGTGAAAGAAATTTTTCTATAAAAAATCCACACAAAAGCCTTTCTCAATTGTAGATCCAGTTCCTTATAGAACTTTTGTGATGGACACGTCTTTTGTGATGTATGACAAATAGTTTAAATCCGCAAAATATATATAAAAACAAAAATATATAATAATATATACAAAGATGAATAGACTTGAGGACCGTCGTGGCGCAGAGGCGTAAGGATCGACCTGTAAACACGAGGGTTTGAGGGTTCGATTCCCACTCGGGGAAGATGGATTTTTCTATTTCCATTTTTTTCGCTCTGGCAACTAGGCAAAGCGCGACGTAGAGTTCCGCCACTCAACACGCAATGCCTCGAAAAAGGCGGAAAGTGGGGACAGAGAAAGCAGGAATTAAGCAACGGAGTGTCTTAACACTGAGTTCAAATGGTTCCTGCAGTTCCACCTGCCTACCCTGCAATATGTGGGATAAAGCGTGAAGCAAAATATATATAAAAACAAAAATATATAATAATATATACAAAGATGAATAGATACATATAATACATATACTACAAATAAAATAAAATACAAGCTAAATAAACATAATTAAAATAATGAAATACTAAATAAACTTGATATAACACAAGAATTCAATATGTATAACGTTTATGGAACAGAAAAACAAATGTTGCACTTGACACTTAAAAGACACTTCGGAAAGAGCTTTCTCGATAGGCTCGGGCAAATCATTCCATAGGCTGACGCCAGCATCTGAATGAAAATAGAAATAATGCCAGAATTGTGAGCTAGAATTGAAATTAAAAGATTTGCTTGGGATCGTAAAGGTTTATCATGTAAAGAAGAAAGGAATGAGAGGTCTATAACTATTATAATTTCGAGTAAAGATTTGAATAAACGCAAACGAATAGACGATTAAGTGCATCAGATATAGTAGCACAATTCACCATGGGTCGTGATAAACCAGTTAGTGATCTACAGTCAAAAGAAAAATTCTTGATGCAGGACTTAAAGGATGCATAACGGTCTCAAAACCATTTTTTATAATTATTAATCAAAAGAAGGGACTTAAATAGGCTAGAGTATATATATATATATATATATATATATATATATATATATATATATATATATATATATATATATATATATATATATATATATATATATATATATATATATATATATATATATATATATATATATATATATATATATATATATATATATATATATATATATATATATATATATATATATATATATATATATATATATATATATATATATATATATATATATATATATATATATATATATATATATATGTATATATGTATATATATATATATATATATATATATATATATATATATATATATATATATATATATATATATATATATATATATATATATATATATATATATATATATATATATATATGTATATATATATATATAAATATATATATATATATATATATATATATATATATATATATATATATATATATATATATATATATATATATATATATATATATATATATATATATATATATATATATATATATATATATATATATATATATATATATATATATATATATATATATATATATCGTTAAAAAAATGAATCATGTATTCTCATTTTGAATAAAATTATTTGAATTTTAATTATAAATTTATTTAAATAATATATTTTATAATAATATATTTTATTAATTTGAATAATATATTTTTTATGTAAGTAACTTGCAAAAAATACTATTAAACTCTACACATACTTTTAGAAGGAAAGAACTTGAAATATTTTATTCTTAAGCATACCTTAACGTATAAGGATAGTTATTGTTGTATTACAAATAACAAAATATATTTTTTTAGTTTTTACGCTTTATACTGCATATAGCAGGGTAGGTAAAGGAAACTGCAGGTACTGTAGGAACCTAGTGTTAAGACACTCCGTTCCCCGCGCACCGCCTTCTTTTGAGACTTTGTGAGTTAATTGGCGTAACTCAATGCCGCTCAAAACATTCTTCTTTTTTTAGTTTCACGATTTATCCCGCACAAGGCAGAGTAAACAGAGGGAACTGCAGGAACTAAGGGACCTAGTGTTAAGACACTCGTTGCTTAGTCCTTGCCCGCTTTCCGTCTTTTTCGAGGCATTGCGTGTTGAGTTGCGGAACTCAACGCCGCGCTTTGTCTAGTTGCCAGAGCGAAGAAAATGGAAATAGAAAAATCCATCTTCCCTGAGTGTGGATCGAACCCAAATACTGTCGCCTTACAGGCAGACGTTGCGTCTTTGCGCCACGACGGTCCTCAATACTCAATATTCTTCTGTTTTTGTAAAAAAAAAGGAAAAAGGTTTACTTTAAACACATAGTTAATTAATGAAGTATATTAAAATTAAAATTTATAAAGTTTATCATCCATTATTGACGAATTTATACGAAGGATTACCACTTTCAGTAACACTATCACAAAAATCGTTTTTATCCAGATCGCATTTAACACTAGAGACCTCTACAATGGACTCGGTGATGGGTGCCACTGTTTTGGGTGGAGGAGCGCGCCGCCCGCCCTGAGACAGCACGCAAGTTATCGAATACAGTACCAGGATAACCTTCAGCATCCTACAAATAAATACAAAAATTGAAAAAAAAAAATATCGGTTCGGTTGAATTTCATTAAGATTTCGTGGCATTCTCTGTTCGAGTGCATCTGTGTGGTCGCTATCATAGTTACTTTTAATTTGCCTAGTGACAGTATTCCTAAGGTTATTATAGAAGTACAGATTGTGGGTTCGATTCCCACTCGGGAGGGATGAAGTTTCTATTTTATTCCGCCACTCAACACACAAAGCCTCAAAACGCAAAAGTGAAAAGCAAAGTGTCTTAGCACTAAGTTCCCTCGGTGGTTCCCTCTGCCTACGCTTATATGAGCGGGATAAAGCGTGAAACTAACAAAAGATAAGCAAAGGGAATCACATTAGCTCTTAAACATATAAATTGGAATAGTAAATATTTTAATAATTTACACTCCTGAGCTGAGGGTCATAGGTTTGATGCCGAGAACATGTAATGTTACAATCGACTCTCACCAGACGAATTATTTTCATCACCAATTATCTATTTAATAAACCTAAGGTATTATTTTGTCTTGCTTTAATTAAGAGTAAATAAAAGTACTTACATTTTATTGTATAGTAAAAGTTCAACTGAAGAAATAATAAATTAGTCTCATATAAATAAAATATTTACAGTGTTGTTTTAAACCATATTTTAAAACAAAATATTTGTATTTAATACGTTTTCTGTTTATTTATAGTTTTACGGGCGTTGTAGCACAATGGCGTGTATAATGACTGGAATGGTTAAATAAAATCGATTTTAAGTAATTTATTGGCACATATAGTGCATATAAAATAGCACAAGTAGCATATTTGCCTACGAACTATATTATACATCGTATATATGTTGTTCGAAGCCAAAACTAATTAGAGCTTATTTTAAATAATAACATAGAAACACATGTAGAATATATACTTGGAGCGTATTTGGAGCGTATCGGACGGAGATACTGCGTTAAATTACGTAAAATACTTTTTTTAAGCTTCACGCTTTTATCCTGCACATGGCAGGGTAGGCAGAGTAAACTGCAGGAACTGCAGGAATAGGTTCCTATAGGCAATATATGTAGTTCCTGTTAAGACACTCTGTTACTTAGTCCCTGCTTTCTCCGTACCTGCTTTCCGCCTTTTTAGAGGCATTACGTGTTGTGTGCCGGAATTCAATGCCGCGCTTTGCCTAGTTGCCAGAGCGAAGAAAATAGAAATAGAAAAATCCATCTTCCCCAACTGGGAATCGAACCCAGAAACCGTCGCGTTACAGGCAGACGTTGCGCCTCTGCGCCACGACGGTCCTCAAAATTCTTAATAACAATATTTCACTTCAGTAGTTCACTTCTACGGTCCTTTGCTGAATGCAACAATCTCGATTTCACTGTTAACTTCTCTCTCAATTCCCAAGGAGAGAACAGAGAAACAGCATCAGAACATTTTATTCTGGTTATGAGAACTACACTATTCATATGGGCCAGTCATTGAACTTGGCCTAAGCCCGGGACTTGGTCACATTAGACTGACTGGAGGTAGGAAGTGTATGATAACAGCCCTTCCAGCCTTAGACGATAGAGACTCTTTTTAAAGGAGGTTCCTAAATATATTATGTTAATAATAAAATCACGTTTCTTCTTCAATTACATTTATTTGTAGGTACTGTGTGCAAATCGAATATCAACATCTACAGCATGACTCTCTCCCTTACTTAATGTTATCTACAGAAAGATCCCCATCAGAATGGTCGACCAGATATTTATACTTTCTATATATACTCGTACGCAATTTACCACTTCCGGTATTATGTTTATATTATATATTATTTTTTTTATATTAATTAATTATAAATATATATTAATTTATTTCTCGTACTAAAAATACTATGGAAAAATACAAGAATATATATTTTTTATAGCTTCACGCTTTATCCCGCATGCTGCAGGGTAGGCAGAGGGAACTGCAGGAACCATGTGAACCTAGTGTTAAGACACTCCGTTGCTTAGTCTCTGCTTTCTCCGTCCCGTCTTTCCGCCTTTTTTGAGGCATTGCGTGTTGAGTGACGGAACTCAACGCCGCGCTTTGCCTAGTTTCCAGAGCTAAGAAAATGGAAATAGAAAAATCCATCTTCCCCGAGTGGGAATCGAACCCACAAACCGTCGCGTTACACGCAGACGCTAACGCCTCTGCGCCACGACGGTCCTCATTATTATAACACACTTTATACAAATTACTATGAATTAACGACCAGTCACAATACTTTTAGTATAAAAATAAGATATTTTTCGCAGAAAATCTTAATTTTGTCAAATTATAGCCCGCCCCTTTGTTTTCGTGGAAACGTGTAAGTGAAACGTTATATATCCTGTTTCCGTAGAATTTAGAGAAGAACTCTCTGTAATATCTAAAGTCAATATTAGCTTTTTACTTTCAACAATTTCCTCTGTTAGTTACTCAGTAATGATTAAGTTCAATATTGTTTAAGAACACTTAGTAGGGTGGGCAGAGAAAATCGTGTAAACTGACAGAATCCAGTGTTAAGACACTCCGTTTCCGTCTTTCCGCCGTTCGAGGCATAGATTAACCCATCATATTTAGTATTTATCAAAAAAAGAAGTCAGCTTTACGCAAGTATACAGCAATGTAGAGTAATGGAAGTGTCAAGACACTCTATATTCTTCCATTCTCTTTCGATTTTAATTAGAACGAGATAATAAAATATTTAACAACCTATAAATAATACAGCGACTTCATTTTTTTTAATAATTTATAATTTTAATTTATTGGAATAATATGCGTAAAAATCAGAATTTTTTACCTTACAAGCTTTACCTTGGCTATTGCACATTTTTTATTCAATGTTTTTTGCGATGTTCTATGAATTTTATATGTAAATAATTTTTATGTACGTATATTATAATATATTGAGGTCTTTGTGGAATAGTACAGCGGCACATTGTTGGAGGACACGATTATTTTTAGCCTCTTCACGCTGTATAGACAAGGTAGGCAGAGGAACCGCAGGTTGAATGAATTTGGGTATTAAAAAATTAATAAAGGTTAATTAATTTCAGAAAAACGAAAAAAAACTTAAGAACTTGAGGACTGTCGTGACGCAGAGGCGTAGCGTCTGACTGTAAACGCGACGGTTTGTGAGTTTGATTCCCACACGGGAAGATATATTTTTTTATTTCCATTTTTTTTAGTTCTGGAATAATACGCAATGCCTCTAAAATGGCGGAAAGCGGGGACGAAGAAAGCAGTTTGGTTCCTGCAGTTCTCTCTGCCTACCCTGCCATGTGCGGAATAAGCGTGAAGCTATAAAAACAATTTAATATTAGGCTCTTTTTGCATTTTAAAAACTTATTTACTTCATTTACACTATGAGTTAACAAGACAATGTGCGTTGAATTCCGCCACTCGACTAAGTCACTAATTTAAATTTCTAAATAATGTTTATTCATATAGACTTTTACAAGCACTTATGAGTCATCGAATGAACATGTCACTACCACTGTACATCCTTTCGTAAGGCTGTTTTGCTGAGAAGGGCCGGCAAGAAACTCAGCCGTTGGTTTTTTAAATATATATAATTATAATAGATTAAAAATATAAATTATACCAATAAAAACGTAAGAATAGTAGAGAAGAACAACTTAGCATTCCATAGATTCACCGTGCGAGTGTCGGGCCTATAATATTGTTGGAAGAGGAGCTCCGAGCAGCGCTTGGGACTTGCGACCCAAGTGTGGGTTTAAAGAGCCCCTTTAAAATGTATTAACGCTCTCCTTCACTGTCCGAGCTCCTCCCATTACCTAACCAAATTTTAAATGATGCTACCAAAGCCGCCTTCGAAGTGCGTCCTAGAAATGAATTTGTGATAGTTCTAGGCCGTCCGAGATCTTTTCGTAAACTATAGAGAGATTTCGCTGTTATACCTCTCGCTCCTACTTCATATACCACGGTGCCACGGTTTGTGGATTCGATTCCCACTCACAGGAGTGAGTTTCCATTTTCTTCGCCCTGTCAACTATATGAATCGTTGCGTTGAGTTCCGTCACTCAACATGCAATGCCTCGAAAAGACGGAAAGTGGGGAACGGAGCCTTAACACTGGGTTCCCATGGTTACGGCGGTTGGCTTTGTCTAGCCTGCTATGTGCGAGTTATAAAAAAAAATTTAAAAAAATTGACAATAGCACCTTGATTTAAAAAACTATCACACTTCTGAACCAAATAAGTATATTTGTTACAAAGAAAGATATCTAATATATGCGTGGATTTCGCCAAAGTCATAATTTACATATATTTTCATAATCAGACTGTGACTGACGCAAGTACACTTGAACTTACAGTCTTGATAGTTTCAAATTACTTTGAACCATTGAAATGGTCAGGTAACTTTGTAATGCTGTAAATACGTCACGTCAATCAAAGTATATGTATAATATACTATATGCAATACAATATATAAAATATTCACAATAAGGTCGTTGGTATCTTGACGTAATTGTATAAGAAGTTTGGTTTTGCTCAGATTAGTAAAAAAACGAAGCTTAGCGAAATTACACAATTGATATATATATTTTTTTTGTTTTATAACAATAAAGAGAAAGAATACTATTTAAGAATAAAGAAGAAAAAGTAGAGCTCAACAGGACGTACTGTACTTGAGTCCGAACTACCTACTGTAAATCCAAGGAGTAGAACACCTGCATTAGTTGTTTATTTATGAAAATACTGCTTATTACAAAAGTCTTCTGGAAAGGAATTATATTTTACAATAAAAAAAGCAATGATAATTATATTTTTTTAATATACTCCCAGTTAACATCTAAAGGTACGGGACCTTGACAGCCTTTACAAGGTGCTTTGGTCTTACAAATGCCACCTTTACACTTAAATTCTCCTTTTCTGGGATGTTCTGGTGGAATGTCTATGGTATGCCATGGCTTGTGAAGCTTGTTCAACATAGATTGTTCTAGAGCGAGGTAATCCTTTGGAGCTGCTGACAGGAATTGTAGAGAAGATACGAAGAAAACAAATAGATACTGAAAAGAAAAAAGTCATATAGAAATATATTTTTATTTTACCTTACTCTCTTTCCCGCTAATAGCAGGATAGGCAGAGGGAATCGCAGGAATCGTGGAAAACTAGTGTTCAGACACTCCGTTCCCCGCTTTGTGGCCGAATTAAGTACCTTTATTATAGTTTAATCCTGATTAATAAAGTATTTATATAATTCACAATAAGATTTAGCACAAATCGAAAAAATATTTAAACTGTCAAAATCTATTCTTCATTCTTTGCTTAAGTTCGAGAAATAGCACACGGATTAGAGGATAACTAACGCTAGTTTTTGCTATACTAGCAGTTGGAAATTAAAAAAGTAATTCAACTACAAGGAAAAATAACCGACAAACGGACATATTACTAAAAATATTGACAGTTAATGATAATAAATTATATTTCATTACAGTTTAATGGTTGCTTAGTCTTATTTATAGCAGACTCGATGTCGCGTTGCCATAGCAACGTGTACGTCACGCGTACAAAAGTGTGAACTGTCACACATATGGCAGTGTGAGTAATGTTTTGTTTATTGATTTAATGTACTTTGTAAACATTATTATTGAAAAATATTAGTGCACTGCAATTTTTCTACATATATAAACTATAAGTGTGGCAAATTTTATACTCCTCCGTCTGAGCGATTTGCGTAAAGAAGAGCCCGAAGTTTTTGTTTCATACATTAATATATGCTACTTACGTATTAATATATGTTGACGTATTATTATTAGATATGTATATGTATACTCTTAATTATATTTCTAAACGTTTGCATTCATTATTTCTTACATTGTATTAACAAGGTAATTGCTTTAACTATTTAACGAACTTGTAACTAGCATTCCTATAACGATATTATTATGATACTGGCAAAACGCCTTGGCTCTATCGTTTATGGCATACTCCCTCTTAAGCTAATTCATTAGATCGCTTGGATGGTTTCCAGTAGGGGCGGGTTCAAATTCTGCTGGGTATAAAATGTTATAACTTTTCTTTTTTAGTTTTTTAACACTTTAAAAATGTTTAGAAGAAAAATTTTGAGAACCATCGTGGCGCAGAGGCGTAGTGCCTTACTGTAAATGCCAAGGTTTGTGAGTTCGATTCCTACTCGGAAAGTTGAACTTTTCTATTTCTATTTCTATTTTCTTCACTCTGGCAACTGCTAGACCAGTGCGGCATAAAGCGTAACGATAATAATAAAAAAATATCTTTTACCTAGCACAGGCATATGCATATAGTTATATGCATAATGTGTGTATTGTACTGTCAATTATCATGAACATTCGGACAGGTTGCGTCTGTGTATATCACAACAACGTCATGAGTTTATTATACAGCTATTCAGTATTTCCATTTTGGAATAATTTGGGAGGCTTGCCAATTTTAAAGAAAACAAATAACGTTGTTTTGTTTAAAATTGGCACCATGGCATATAACAGTACCATATATATATATATATATATATATATATATATATATATATATATATATATATATATATATATATATATATATATATATATATATATATATATATATATATATATATATATATATATATATATATATATATATATATAATATATATATATATATATATATATATATATATATATATATATATATATATATATATATATATATATATATATATATATATATATATATATATATAATATATATATATATATATATATATATATATATATATATATATATATATATATATATATATATATATATATATATATATATATATATATATATATATATATATATATATATATATATATATATATATATATATATATATATATATATATATATATATATATATATATATATATATATATATATATATATATATATATATATATATATATATATATATATATATATATATATATATATATATTATATATATATATATATATATATATATATATATATATATATATATATATATATATATATATATATATATATATATATATATATATATATATATATATATATATATATATATATATATATATATATATATATATATATATATATATATATATATATATATATATATATATATATATATATATATATATATATATATATATATATATATATATATATATATATATATATATATATATATATATATATATATATATATATATATATATATATATATATATATATATATATATATATATATATATATATATATATATATATTATATATATATATATATATATATATATATATATATACATATATATGACTCTGGTGTGTTTATATGTGTGACAATAAATTTCCAAGGTCCCTGCGGATCCCTCTGCCTACCTAACCGGGATAAAGCGTGAAACTTTTTAGCGTAAAAAAATTCTAAATCTTGATAGTCATATATAAAAATGTGTTTTAATATATTTAAATTAATGGCATCTGTAAGTACATTGAAAAACTTTTAATTCGAGCCTAATTTAAAATACACATAAACTTCGATGAAACAAATAATAATACCACAGATAGTAAAAAAACTCACCAAACAATTCATTTTATCTATACACAAGTAGTTTTAAATATTGACAAAAAAATAATACTGGCAACTTATAATTTCAATATTCCTTTATATACCATCATCTGGTGAGAGTGTACCGTAATGACCTAGGTTGTGATACTTTGACTTTATACTAACTGTACATTCACAGTCAATTGTTTTCTTTCCTTATCTGATAAGGAATCTTGGAAATGATAAGGGCTGCTGTGATAAGATATGTTTAGATTCTGTAAAATATATACAAACAGGATCTACATCTCAATATATATATTATAGTTGTATGTTACTCATTTAATGAAAGTAATAGATTTCCTCATTCAAGCTAAGTTAATAATTTGTAACGTATTGAGGGTGTGAGAGGCTGTATTTATGTGTGTGTATTACGGTATATATTAATCACGTACCTCATTTGAGAGGAAAAAGTTAAAAAAATTAAATAAAACATATAAAAATTTGGGCGCAGCGGGATATAAACTTTATTGTGTATTAACACTTTAAAATTATAAAAATATGAAAAAAAAAACACTTAAATTAAATTATAGAGTCTGTCCATCAAATGTCCATTAAATATAAGATTTATAGGATTTATAGTAATATTTCATATGTATTTATTTTTTCGCCTAGTAATTTTTAGATTAGTTGGATTCTTTGTAAGTACTAAAAATACACGTAATAACAGGGGATTATAATAGTGATGTAACGATTATTCGCATTCGCAAAATATCCTGCGAATGTTTTGCGAATAATGAATGTCAGAAAAAAATATTTGACGACTATAATATGTTATAAAAATGTAAATCAGTTTACTTTTTGTATTTTTAATACAAAAAAACAGTAACTTAACCTCGTAATCACGTTATAAGTCTTCATTATATCTCACGATACAATTTTTTTAATGCAATCTAAAGAAACAAAAATTAATTCTCTATTACTTCTAAAAAAAATTTTATTAGGTAATACTTAGGTTCTTAATGTTGTAATCCAAAGTGCTTACCTTAAATATTTGGCGCCAAATTTAAAAAAATTACTGAATATTCGCATTCACGAATATCGGTAGCAAATATTCGCATTCGCCTTCGCAAATGTTCAAAAAATGACATTCGTTACATCACTAGTTTATAGCACTCAACATTCCTAAAAACCTAATTGCGATAATACATTTTTATGTAATACACTTACTCCTGATGCTTTCTTAGATAGCTTTATCATTAATCTGTTACTTTACTTGTTAGGAAACGAGGTTAAAAAACTTTTAATATTTAGTAGGATTTTCCATTGTTATTCCTAAACAATAATTAAACTAAAAAAAAACTTGATTAATATTGTTTTGTTATTAGCACCAGTAACTTAAAACATTATAATTGCTCTATATGAAATCATAAAAAGTAATCACAAAGGAATTTTGCATAATAAAGTTCTATACAAAACAAAACACAATATGTAAACTTTGATATAAGTACAAGATATATTTAAATTTATTATTTTTGTACATAAAAAATATGTATGTCTACAAGTTCACCTAAAAGTATATAAATCTAAGCTTAGTTTAAGCTTGTCTGTGGTCGCATGTGGTCGTTGAGTTGCGAGTTGAGTTTAAAAAAAAATAAATGTCACTTTTCCCGCCTTCGCGTCAAGGTTAATGACCTCACGTCCATAGTAATTAAAAAATGCTATCAAAGAATTTTTCTATTTATTCGAATATAGTTTAATCAAATTTCATTTTTAAAGTGACATTTTTAATTATTTTGTAAAAAAAATGGAGTTAAATTTGTTTTTATTAACATTTTTGTTTTTTGGAGTGGGATGTTTGAACTCAAGGAGCGAAGAAGGCTACCCCAGAGGATTAATGTCCGTATGTATGTGATAATTTACTCTATATAGAATAATATAAGAATATCATTCTTTACTAATTTTGTCTAATGTAATTAATATTTAAATTTTTATTTAGGTAATTATAATTTTATTACCTTAGTATTTTGCTTAATTTTTTACAGTTATTTTGTTAATATCATATTAATTAACATAATATAAATTACTTTTTGTTTTTAAATTGAAACAAAATTTAGGCAAATTTATTTTTTTTGGTTCAATGTGTTAGTCAAAAGAATCACTGATTCGGAACTGCCAGTTTAAAATGTTCAGTCGGATAGTCTATTTAACGAGACTGTAGGCTGTATTGCATTACGTTAATCATAATATAGCCTATCGGCTATCGTAGCTGTGTTTTTTTGAGTTAATTTATGTAATTATGTTGGGTTATTTCCCCTATATTTATATTATAATTAGTGCATCAGTGCTGTCTTTTCAATATAGATATAGTATATTAAAGAAAACAATGAATGATGAGGACCGTCGTGGAGCAGAGGCACAACTTGTGCCTGTAACGTGACGGTTTCTGGGTTCGATCCCCAGTCGGAGAAGATGGATTTTTCTATTTCCATTTTCTTCGCTCTGGAAACTAGTGAGTAGTCTCTAGATTTCCGCCACTCAACACGCAATACCTCGAAAAATGCGGAAAGCGGAGACGGAATAAAGCGAGACTAAGTAACGGAGTGTCTTAACACTAGATTCCTATGGTTCCTGCAGTTCCCTCTGCCTACCTCGCCATGTGCGGGATAAAGCGTGAAGCTAAAAAAAAAACAAAAAAAAACGAAGGTTATTTTTTTCTGCATACTTATTTAGTTATTTGTGTGCTTGTGCAGACTAATCTCATAATCAGCTTAACCTTTAAATTATATGTTAAAGCTGCGCTCAATATTTAGAATTTGTTTTAAATGAAATTAAAAAATGAAGTTCGTAAATAATTTTTTTATTTACTTTTAAACGTAAACAAAGTTGCAAGCGTAAGTAGTCTAGAATATTCTTAAAGATAAATCTAGCATTAAGGCGAAGTATGCGAGGTTTCGCCACACACTAAATTAACCACTGTTGCATACTATTCTTTCTACATTATTAAGTTTCATTAGGTGCCATTAGTTGTTTTAATTTTTATTTTATATGTAGTATAAGGCATAGCAGGGTAGGAAGAAGATTTATTTATTTTTCTTTTTGTAGCTTCACGCTTTATGTCGCACACGGCAGAGGGAACTTCAGGAACCATACGAACCTAGTGTTAAGGCACTTCGTTGCTTAGTCCCTGCTTTCTCTGTCACTGCTTTTCGTCCTTTTTCGAGGCATTGCGTGTTGAGTGGCGGAACTCAACGCCGCGCTTTGCCTAGTTGCCAGAGCGAAGAAAATGGAAATAGAAAAATCCATCTTCCTCGAGAGGGAATCAAACCCAGAAATCGTCGCGTTTACAGGCAGACGCTTACGCCTCTGCGCCACAACGGTTCTCGAGAAATTTTTCCTCTGTATTTTTTTTTATTCAACATTTGTCGATATTGACAGACAACGATTTTCTCCATACAAATGGTAGTGTTGCCTGAGCAAGAGTCATTTTTATTATTTTAAAAGTATTGACAGATGAAAAATATGTTTTTGTAGCGTTCAAAGTCCATAAAAAAATGAAAAGAACAAGAGCTAAATAGTTAGTTAAGAAATAAATGTTACTTGTATGAAACGCTTAAAGTAAACATTAACTAATAAGCGGGGACGGATAAAGCAGGGACTAAGCAACGGAGTGTCTTCACTAGGCTCATATAGTTCCTACATTTCCCTCTGCTTACCCTGCAATATGCGGGATAAGGCGTGAAGCTAAAAATTTATAAATATTAACGAGATAAATGAGGGCGGTCGTGGTGCAGAGGTGTAAGCGTCTGCCTGTAAACGCGACGGTTTGTGGGTTCGATTCCCGCTCGGGGAAGATGGATTTTTCTATTTCCATTTTCTTCGCTCTGGAAACTAGGCAAAGCGTTGAGTTCCGCCTCTCAACACACAATGCCTCGAAAAAGGCGGAAAGTGGGCACGGAGAAAGGAGGAACTAAGCAACGGAGTGCCTTAACACTAGGTTCATATAGTTCCTGCAGTTCCCTCTGCCTACCCTGCAATATACGTGAAGCTAAAAAAAAATATTGATATTTATGTGCGATGTGGACATTATACCTAAGCCTGGATTCAAACTGTCGTGAAAATCTTATGACATCTTTAGTTTTCTGCCCTCGTCTTCAGAAAACCAACTAGTTTGGTCGGCCCTGTATAGGACGATAAACGTTTTTTCT
The DNA here is from genome assembly GCA_037178615.1 of Dione vanillae. NCBI lineage: Eukaryota > Metazoa > Arthropoda > Insecta > Lepidoptera > Nymphalidae > Dione > Dione vanillae. The sequence continues at coordinate 625,799 of JAZFAU010000264.1, forward strand.
TGTACAATTAATGAATGACTTCATTCATTAATTCCATGCACTTATACCTGTTACGATACAGTGTACGTGATACGTACACAGTTCCAGCTTGCTAATTAGATCATTATTCGCAAGATCAAGAGTCACCGTAATCAATAAAAGAAAGCTACAAGGTGTTTGTGTATGTTAGTTCACACAAGTAGAAAGTTCACTAAATGAATCATTGAATGCTAGGAAATGATCTGATGATGGCATTTACTAAGTATATAGTGTAGTATGAAAGGACCGTTTTACTAATTTTTGATACGGTACCCTAAAAATAATGTTGTTATGAAATAAATATAACTTTTAACAAATTATTGCGCTTAAATTTATATTTATATTTTTTCTTCTTTTAAAATTCATTTTGTTTATTAAAAATAATTGTCAAAATATGTTAATGCATGCTGGTCAAAATATTTGAATTAATTATAATTAGTAATGTTTATATTATTACCGTTGTCATTCTGTACGTCTGTTTGTGTATACACAGTGTGAGAATTGTTTCATACCCAATCGACAACTAAAGGAGCTTTACAATGGTAAATAATGACAGTATATAATAATGCTATATCAAAAAATCAAATTAGGCAAAGCGCGGCGTTGAGTTCCGCCACTCAACACGCAATGCGGGGACGGAGAAAGCAGGACTTAAGCAACGGAGTGTCTTAATACTAGGTTCGTGTGGTTCCTGCAGTTCCCTCTGCCTACCCTGCCATGTGCGGGACAAAGCGTGAAACTAAAAAAAAATCAAAACATTTTTCTTAATAATTATATATAAAATAAATCAGGATCTGTGAAGTTTTATAAAGAACAATGATGGCTCAGTCAGTAGTAACACGCAATGCCTCGGAAAAGGCGGAAAGCAGGGAACGGAGTGTCTTAACACTAGGTTCCTAACGTCAAAGATGGAATGTTTAAATTTATGTAATCCTTTTATCAGCCATAGTCTTAGTTCTAAGTAACATTAAATATAAAAAATGTGAAGATCATTATAGATGTTCATTATGATAAATATTAATTCTATATATTATGTATTAATATAATCAATATTTGTGATAAAATCATATATAGTATAAGTTAAAAAAGAGTACGGACCAAATGTTTGTGGTGTCAATTACATTTAAAGGTTCCTATGGTTGCTGCAGTTCCCTCTGCCTACCCTGCCATAAATATGCGGAATAAAGCATGATATAGGAAGCAAAAAAATACCTTGCCCAAAGCCGTACACCATGGCAGATTAAAATCTTAGAACTTTTGAGGTCGTAACCACGTAGTGAGGAAGCGTTTGAATGCCATTGCAATGATCGTGAACCCGATCAGGTTTATGATAGAGCCTAAAATTGTTTTTTTTAATGTTTTTATTAAATTCCGTTATTAACCTTCCGTTATTAGTGTCAATGTCTTAAAAGTTAGATAAATTACTTATAATTACTTATTTATATAATTGTATATGTAATAAATATTATATATAACTTTAATTAGGTATAATTTACACATAAATGTACTAAATACATACACACACACACACACATATATGTATAAATATATATATATATATATATATATATATATATATATATATATATATATATATATATATATATATATATATATATATATATATATATATATATATATATATATATATATATATATATATATATATATATATATATATATATATATATATATTTATATATATATATATATATATATATATATATATATATATGTGTGTATTTTTACATATATACTTTTGAATGTTAGTCGTTTTCTCAGATGAAAAAATAAGTTAAGGTAATAAATACTTGAAGTAAACTACAAGCTCCATAGTTTAAAGATATATATGAATGAAGTAACATATGTATGAATATATTATATGATAATGTAATTTTCTTCTTCTATAGATATTGTATGCAGAAAACGTTTTTTACCTTTTTATAAGCAAAGTTATCATAATTTTCAATCATAGTTCGTTGTAATTTGTACATTAATATAAAACATTGAAGATATGAGAGACTCATAATACTTCCTAAGCAAGAAATTAATTATAAATACAATATTACAATAGATACTACATTCCCAGAAACAACACATAAATCTAATAATTAAAAAAATAAAAGAATAATTCTCATCGAATTCAATTTGAATTACACATATAATATATATATATATATATATGTATATATATATATATATATATATATATATATATATATATATATATATATATATATATATATATATATATATATATATATATATATATATATATATATATATATATATATATATATATATATATATATATATATATATATATATATATATATATATATATATATATATATATATATATATATATATATATATATATATATATATATATATATATATATATATATATATATATATATATATATATATATATATATATATATATATATATATATATATATATATATATATATATATATATATATATATATATATATATATATATATATATATATATATATATATATATATATATATATATATATTATTGGTTTCAAAAAAGAGGCATTGCAACTTAACAGTTCTAGTAACCTAAACATAAACACTGTATAAGTCAGATTCCCTCTGGGAGGTTCGAATCCTACCGACTGCGTTTAGTTTTGCTCGGTTTATTACGAAAATCTAAATATCTTGTAAGCTGTTTTTTTTAGAAATAGATCCTGAAAATTGATTTAAATCGTATATTTTATTGCACATATATAGAAACATTACTAATCCCTAGTTTATTATAGAAAGAAATAATAAAAAGTTTTGGTTGTAGTTTTATGCGTTCATTCAAGTTACGCTTAAAATGACAAAAATATATATTATAACGAACTGATCAATATTGTAGATAGCTCTAAGAATACGGCCATAATTGTGGTCTGAAAGGTTCATTTTGTTCGATTACATTCAGGAGTCAAGCCTGACAATTCAAGCCTAACATAAAAAGCAAACAAAGACAGACGATTGAAGACTAAGTGTGTTTTACACCTTCTCTATCTCTACTTAACATTTGCAGGATAAATATATTTTTTTAAAAATCAAGCATTTCTTCACAGTATAGGGTAAATGATCGAATTTCAATAACCATACCAAGTGAAAACCGTCGTGGCGTAGATGCTCAACGAATGCAAGTAAACGCGATGGTTGTGAGTTCGATTCCCACTCTGGGAGGATGGATTATTTTATTTCCGTTTACTTCGCTCTGGCAATTGCCGGATTAGGCAAGCGCGGCGTTTAGTTCCGCCATTCAACATGAGGAAAAGTTCTCGGTTACTTTATATATATATGAAGTTACCAGGGAAATGAAGTGCTACTAAATGAAATCATTAATTTTGTTCTTTCGTTCCTAAATTACACCAAAATGTTAAACATATTCTTGAGGCGAACGCTTACATATGCTCTATTGAATTTTGAAATTTCTTATTACATTTCACATGCTTCATCACAATGTTAAAACTTTCAATAAGAAGCCTTAATATATCATTAAAGTTGACAAACTACCGTATTTCTAAACACATTGTTTTTGTTTTATTTCGTAAATGGCCTTCGCGTTCAAAATGTGTATAATGCTCGACTTACCAAACTTACTAAAGGTGTAGTTTGTCTTGTTAGACCTATGTGGGGGTCTACTAAGGAGCTTGAGGACCGTCCTGGCGCAGAGGCGTAGAGTCTACCTGTAAACGCGACGGTTTGTGGGTTCGGTTCCCATTCGGGGAAGATGGATTTCTCTATTTCCATTTTCTTTGCTCTGGAAACTAGGCAAAGCGCGCCATAAGTTCCGCCACTCAACACGCATTACATCAAAAAAGGCGTTAAGCAAGGACGGAGAGAGAGCAGAGAGTAAGCAACGTAGACACTAGGTTCCTATGGTTCCTGCAGTTCCCTCTGCCTATGGTCCCATGTGCGGGATGTAATGTGAAAATAGAAATATATATATATATATATATATATATATATATATATATATATATATATATATATATATATATATATATATATATATATATATATATATATATATATATATATATATATATATATATATATATTACAGTTATATCTAATAGGAGTCTTGGAGAGGGGGGGACCTACATATACGAATATCTCAAAATTCACTAAACTCGAAACCATCTGGTTTTCTACGAATACGGCTGCGTCTTTTCACGTATTATTTATAATATATTGAATAAATAAATACTAAATATATAAATTTTGCATAATTCCAGGTCCAGGGTCCACCAAACCGGCCACAATACCCCGGAGTCAGCTGAAGTATTTGCAGTTCGTGGTTCAAGGGAAGGGACAGACGCGCCGTAAATACAACTACTGGGACGCTAAAAACCTATCAACGGATCCGAGGATTGATTTTCGTAGGTAAAATAAAAAGTCACCCAGTGCTGTAGTTGCTTAGAAAGTCTTTTATTATTAACCTAATTTTTAATAGTTAACTTTGTATAATAAAGGTTTCCCTAAGTTGGTTTGCACAGCTTCCAGTCAGGTCAGGTCAGGTCAGGTCAGTCTGTCAGGTCAATTAGTCTGCGGCCATCTGCGACAGGCAAAAAATCAATCAGAACAATATCTGATATAGGTGTATATGCCCTGACTTGGGCGTAAATTTGGGCCCATATCGGAACGTAATAATTAAAGAGATTGGTACATGTTATATTGGTCTATATACTACACTATGCCCTTATGAAGTCATATATCACTATATATAAAATAAAACAAACTCGCTTCCCACTATCTATTTATATATTTAAAACTTGACAACGAATTTTGACAAGTTTTTTTTAAGGATTCATCCGGAAAAGTTATATACATGTATAAATGCATTATATAGTCGAGGCTGTTGCTGACAACATATAAATATATATTCGTATTGTGATATTTTACAAACACAGAAACTGTGACAGTATGCAAAATGTCCAGACCGATCAGACCACGTGTATGGACCAGACTTGGTCGGTTCTTCTACTATACCTAATGAAACTAATGATTTCCTAACATATAATAAATAATTATTTCCAGAAAAACAATAGTCGTCGTACTCGGATACTTGGACAGCGCTAATTTTCCCATCTCTTCGATATTCACAAACGAATATGAAGCGAGAAACTACAACGTGATATTAGTGGACTACCAGCGCTTCGCCACCGTTCACTATTTCTTGTAAGATACCTGCTTATTTATGAATTGAATTGAATAGCTTCACGCTTTATCCCACACATGGCAGGGTAGGCAGAGGGAATTGCAGGAACCATACGAACCTAGTGTTAAGACACTCCGTTGGTTGGTCCCTGCTTTTTTCCGAACCCACAAACCGTCGCGTTTACAGGCAGACGCTTACGGCCCGGCTTATTTATGTTATTTCATATACCTTCTCTGGATTTTGGCTACTGTACTATAAGCTAAGCGTTTCTAATAGACCTATTCACTTTTATATACAAATTGTTTAATTTCAAAATATACCGTCCATTTGCTATGGTTCCAAGACATTTAGATTAGAAATGTTGAATTTTTGTAAATAATAATAACTTGCCCTATAAATACGTAAGCTCGTATTATATATACGTAAACAAGTTTGGCAAAATCACTGCTATATGAGTAATTTTTTTGTTGAAAAGTAATTTTTACTCTGAGTATCCATACTAGAACTAAAACGAAAGTTGGTGTTAAGTTGGTTTAGTACTAGACTAACGACATTCCTTACCCTGGCAAAGAGTAATGTTCCGTCACTAACACACAGATTAAAATAGTTCCAGTTTTAAAAAGGTTAAGAGATGTTCTTAAACAAAAATAGTCACAAAGGAGGATGTATGATAAAAATAAATAATATTATAAAATTTACAAAATTATTTATATATATATATATATATATATATATATATATATATATATATATATATATATATATATATATATATATATATATATATATATATATATATATATATATAATATATATATATATATATATAATATATATATATATATATATATATATATATATATATATATATATATATATATATATATATATATATATTATATATATATATATATATATATATAATATATATATATATATATATATATATATATATATATATATATATATATATATATATATATATATATATATATAACATTAGTTAAAATAGTTAAACGTCAGGTTTTTTTTGTTTTTCTTTTTTTAATGATCTTGGTAGGCAGTGTAGACCCAAAAAGTACCAACTCAGTATTTAAAGAAAAATGCTTTAAATTATTATTAACAAACTAAATAAAAAAAATAAACACTAACGCGTTGTTACTTTTATTAAATAATTGAGATTGGAAATACTATATATTATTTTTTTACTTAAATATTTTTTTTAAGACACATTTGTTTATATCATTGCTACTTGCCACTTGTCGTAGCGCCATCTGTTGGTGGTTGGTTTCAAATAATTTTCGTAAAATAAAACTATCGCTTGGATTTTTCTATTTCCATTTTCTTCGCTCTGTCAAACTAGGCAAAGCGAGGCGTTGAGTTCCACCACTCAACACGCAATGCCTCGAAAAAAGCGGTAAGCGGAGATGGAGAAAGCAGGGACTAAGCAATGGAGTGTCTTAACACTGAGTTCCTACAGTTCCTGCAGTTCCCTCTGCCTACCCTGCCATGTGCGGGATAAAGCGTGAAGCTAAAAAAAAAACTATCGCTTAAAAATCTCTTAAAACATTATAACCACTATAAGTGTATTAGTATTTGCACTATTCTTCATTATATCTCGTTATTCATAGAAATGAGATTTCTGCACCACGCTTGCTAGGATTTTAATCAACTACACGCTTTATCCCGCTAATAGAAGGGTTGACAGAGGAAACTGCGGGAACGTTTGCATTGCGTGTTGAGTGACGAAACTCAACACCCCGTTTGCCTAGTTTCCAAAGAAAAGAAAATGAAAATGTCTAGTCCCGAGTGGGAATCGAACCCACAAACCGTTGCAACACGCCTCTGTGTCACAACGGGCCTCGTATAAAAATCATAATATTTATTATATAGATACTAAAACAACAAAAACCACTCAAATTTAGTATTTTCTGTGATTTTTAAAGTGCTAATCCACACTGAAAATAGAAAAAATACTTAAAGAAAAGATATAATGAACATGTGATGAAGAACGCATAGCTCAGTGGTGAGAGCGCTTGCACGGTTCGCAAGAGGGCGCGTGTTCGAGTCCCGCTGCGTTCTAATTTTTATATGTTTTCTTACTCAAAGTACTCAAATTTAGATTAGCAGTCCATCTCGGATACGCTTACATCAAATTTCATTTCTCCTACTTGAAAAACAACGATTTCTCTAGATACAATTCTCCTCATTATCACAAGGTAGCCTCTGTTAATTCTTGGGGCTAAGATCTCTTCATCTTAAATTTCATCAATATTGGTCGATTAGTTTTTCAGTTTAGTCAAAACAAGCAAACACACAAATCTTTGCTCTTTATAATATTAGTCATTGAGCGAGTGAGGAGCGCAGCGACGAGTGAAGCTCTCTGTTAGTGGGGGTCTATGCATTCTTTGTTCGTTAACTCCTCCTAGACCACTGAACCGATTTTGATCGGATTTGTTTTAAACGATCACTGTGGTCATGAGGAGTGCCAACATATATAAAAAACTGTGATCGGACATGTCCTTGAGTAATAATTGAGAAAAAACCAACAAAATTCGATTTTCATTGAAAATGCATTGGATTAGCTTGCGCGTGCAATTTCTCTATGGCCAAACACATTGTGAACTTAATTTATTGAGAAACCCATTGAAATTTGCTAGCGCGCGCCATAAACAGAGATTTCAATTCCCCAGCATAACTCTATGGTACAATTATCACCCCTCATCCCTCAAAGACATCATTTCATGAAATGTGATATAGCTACCACTTGGACCTAATTTCCATGCAAAGTTTCATCGAGTTCTGTCAAACGGCCTCGGAGGGGACAGGCTACAAAAAACGGCGAAGTGAACATATAAGAGCTTCGCTTCAAAAAGTGTCTTTATTGTACCGCTTCCGCGCTCGCTCAATTAACAGGCCGGATGGGCTGAATACCTAGTGATAATAAAAATGAAAGATGACAACAAAATAAAAAAAAAACAACCCGCTAACTTACTCGTATTATAGTTCACGCTTTTATCCCACACATGGCATACCTACCCAGGCAGAGGAAACCGCAGAATCCATGGGAACGTAGTGTTAAGACACTCCGTTCCCTGCTTTCCGCCTTTTTCGAAGCATTGCGTGTTGAGTGGCGAAACTTGACGCCGCGCTAGAGCGTTGAAAATGGCGTAGAAAATAAAAAAAATCATCTTCTCTGAAATGGGAATCGAACCCACAAAGGCTCCACGCCGCAATGGTTCTTCGGGTACTATTTATTATTAAGTACAAAAGAAATAAAGTATTTTTTTGTTTGTTTTAGAGCTTCACGCCTAACACGTTCAGTCGGGAAACATATAGCGGAAGTATTAGCGCAAATAACCAATTCCGGTCTAGATCCTTCTAGAACCGAGCTAATTGGCTTTAGTTTGGGTGGACAAATAATCGGGTACATCGGTCGAAACTTTAAAATTTTGACCGGGTCTAATATATCCCGTATCACTGCCCTAGAACCGGCTGGACCTTGTTTTAGGACATTACCCAAAGAGGATAGACTTGACTCTTCTAATGCGGACTTCGTTCAAGTTATGCACACAAATATAGACGGTTTCGGTATGGCAACACAGATGGGCCATGTCGATTTTTATGTGAACGGAGGAGAATATCAACCTTCTGATATAAATTTATACCCTTGCACGACAGAGTGCAGCCATTTTAGAGTTTTGTTCCTGTGGTTTTCAACTATGAGATATCCA